>NTHP01000879.1:62414-73506 GCA_003416845.1 Oplegnathus fasciatus | reverse complement strand
AATAGTTATATAAGAAATTTACTTTCTGTCACAACCACAAACATGCACATATACAGTACCTCTACCAGCATGCCCACACAGACACACAGATGCAGACAAAAAATGACGTTGGTGGTGTTAATTAGCAATGCTGTCTCCTACAAAAAGTGTATATATGCTTATATATTGCTATTTTGCTTTGCAACGTTTTTTTTTTCAATCCAGGAAGTGTGACAGCCAACTTAAAGGTGGCCTGTGGAGGGGGGCTTTTTTGTAAACAAACAAAAGTTCTGTTCACATTCAGTGTTACTCACCAAAACGCAATGTGTTTATACTCGAGGTCTAACAAACGTGTTGAATGTATTTGCTCCCACATAAAACATTTGAACATTTTTTGAAAATTTAAAAAAAAACCTGCATTGTTTACACTCATGTTTACTTGCTAGCGGTCTTCTTCTGTGCCTTATTAGAGCATAGCAGCATAAAAACACTGCTCCATGACACTACCAGTGGTCAGAAACTCCAAAGCATACCTTTAACAGCAGCTGAAAAACTTGTTTTTCTCACCATGCTGCGTTGATGTAGAAGTGTACTCCAAGGTGTTGTCAGCACATCGTGACATCACTGCTGGGTGTGGTTACAGATGCAACAGGCTTGAAACTTTAAGAATTTTACTAATTAAGTATGTTATAGTAAATGTTTTGCAAACATGTTCATTTCGAAGATTTGAACAGTTGCAATGCAGATATGTTCATCATAAATTTTTCCTTATGTTGATAAAAAAAAGATTATCCTGGCAACATCACGTTTACTACACAACATATTCGCTAATGCAATTTAGTTGAATATAAACATATAGTTTAGGAGAGCAGAAAGCTGTTTATGAAGCTTAGCGGTAGTTCAATCAGGAAGACTGATCTTTACAGTATGCTCACCATTATTTACATTCTCTCTCCGTCTCTCTCTTTCTCTCTCGCTTTCCTGCTTTCAATTCATCAGCTGACTATGGGCGTTTCACTCTTTCCATTAAACCTATCATGTTTTGCCACGACCTCCGTGGCCCAATCATCTTGTTGCTGTCACAGTTTAAAATTGTCCCTCTCTGCTGCTGTCAGTTGTCATTTCAGGCAAATCAATGCGAACCTACTCCACCGCATTCACCTCTAGTCCTCATCAGATTCAGCGCCCAGTTGCCACTGTGCTCATCATAAGCCCTGCTCCACATCACATTCATCCAGATCTTCAGCCATCACTCTTCACCCCCTCACCACCACCACCAGTGTCTAGACTCAATCAGGGAGATATTCCTTTACATCTCATGGCATAACTATCCCCTAAAAATAATGACGTCATGGGGTCTAATCGCCAAAGACTCCTCTCATATCTTCAATTTTATTGTGCATCATCTCAATAAATTTGTTTTACCACTCTCTAAGCTTCTTTTCAATTAAGTCTCTCCTGATTGAAATAATGTTATGATGATGTTGATGATGATGAGAAGGACAAGGAGGAGGAGGAGGATGTTTGTGGAGGGTTAGAAAGAAGCAAATAAGAACAATTCAGAAGGAGAGGAAAGTAGATAAAGGAGTGAGAGAGGAAAAAGGAAAAGTCAGATTTGTCTTACAAAAAGCAGACCCACATTGACAAAAATCATTCTGACTCTGTCTAACCCACTGTATCAATTTAAAGAAGTCTGAGTTGTCTGAGTAAAAATTGAAAAAAAAGAAAAAGTGTAGGTGTCTTGGCAGAAAAAGTTGCAGAGAAAGTACATTCAGATCCAAAATTTCCCAGCTAACTCCAACGCTCTATCTTTACCTATAGATACAGTACATACTGTAGAGCACAGTGTGTTTGTGTTTGTGCTGGTACATTTCTTCACCACTTCCAACGTCCTCATGGCAAGACGTCCAGTTTCCATCCAGTTCTCTCTCTGCTCTCATCACTCTGGGACATTTCTTCTCTTGCCCTCTCCACCTTCTCTCCTGTCAGCTCTGTTCAGTGTTTTACCCAGCAGCCCCGGGCATCCCTGACGGCTGTTCACAGCACTAATGGGGCATTGAGAGAGGGAGCGGGACAGGGGGAGAAAAAGAGAGAGGGACACGTAGAGGAAGACAGAGACGATTGAGGTTCGAGTAGTGTGGTAAAATGGAGAGACAGATCGATACCAGAGCCCCATGGGCAAGGTAGCTTGCTGGGCACACAGCAGGTGATATCTGTTAGCTCCTGTTTTTCCTGCAACTGTGTCAAGTATCTGATTGACCCGATCATTCTGGCAGAGATCACCAAGAGTGAAGTTAAACTTTTATTGATTCCACACTTTGATTGCAAGCTTTTTATTTCACATTTATGGTGGGTTTCTACATTCTAATGTAGCCTACAGTGTACATGTTTGTAATAGTCACAAGGAATCAAAGAGAAGTTTGGCTGCTTCAGTGATCTATAGGCAGAGTGTGTGTGTATGTGTGGGTGGTAGGATTGTTATCAGTTACAGAAAATGCGCAAAAACAACAGCCATAAATAGAGAAAACAATCAAACTTAAAGTTCATACCTATGTAGTTTATGTGCGTGTGAGAAATGTAATGTGACTTTTACAGAGTGATTTCAAATGAAAAGCGATGACATCGCTGCAGGCGGCCAATAATTTTGGCCAACTGGATGTGTGCTGCAGGCGACCATAGTGAAATACCACTGCAACAATGTGATGTAAACTGTGATAAAGCAAGGCGTAGATAAACAAACATAAAACTGCTGCATCAGTCCCCGGGGTCTGTTCTTCACTCTTAGCCATTGTAGAAGTTCCCCAGAGTGTAATTGTTTGAGAAAGTTAAATTGTGTTTTCTTTTCAGATGAGAAAGGGATGGTGTGGACTAGCAATTACAGATATGAATTTTACAGTGTGTCATACTCTATCTGTTCTGCCCTGTTTAACTGAGCTGGATTGGGAGTTGGTTGATTGGTTTGGGAGATTTCATTTGTTGTTACTAAAAATCTACTGTGCAATCTACTGTATCTGACGAAGCAATATACTTAACAACTACCATCTGCTTCATTCTATACACTCCCCAATTTGCAGCAGGAAATATCCTCATGTTAACAAAACTCATGCAGTTTAAAATGTTCACTATAAAACCCTGACTGAACCTGGTTTCAGTGTCATCAGGTCATCTAAAGAGAATCGCTTCTTCCATCATCTTGAAAAAAAAGGAAATGTGTCTCTTACACCATCAAATTTAGTTTCATCATTTGGCTTTTCAACCCGTTTCCATTTATGTGTTCTTTCAAAATAACAATTATCCTGAACGTGAAATTTGATTATTGTATTTCTTCGTCATCAAAGTGCAGAACAAAGCAGAACATGTGAAATATTCATAACACACCAATATCAGGATCAACACAGCCAGCCAGCCAGATGATGTGGACCAGCGCAAACGGGAGAAAATACACTGCTGTGACATTAATGGCTGTTACCGCCTCTTTATAAGTGTGAAACTGGAGGCCATCATCCATCCAGCATCCATCCATCAATTTTCTGCTGATCATTCAGGTTCGGGTCGATATGGCAGCAAGATAATTAATAATATTTCTGGAGGAACCTGAGGCTTCGATATGTATTCCTCCAGCATATTCTCGGTCTGCCCCGTGGTCACCTCCCGATTGGATGGGCCTGGAATACCTCCACAGGGAGGCATCCGGGACGCATCCGAATCAGATGCCTGAACCACCTCAGCTGACTCTTTTCAGTGCAAAGGATCAGCAGTTCTACTCCTAGCTCCTTCCAGTGCTAGTCCTTCTAGTTCTTTCAAAGATACTTAAACTCATTCAGTAGGGGAAGTGACTCACTCCCAACTTGGAGGGAGAAATCCACCAATTTCTGGCAGAGTGCCAAGGTCTCGGACTTGGAAGTGCTGACCCTCATCCCTGCTGCTTCACACTCTGCCGCAAACCTTCCCAGTCTGCACTGGAGGTCACAGTCTGAAGAGGCCAGCTGAACCTCATCACCCGCAAAAAGCAGAGATACAATCCTGAGGCCCTCATACTAAATACTCTCCACACCTCATTTGCGCCTCCATATTTGGTCCAAGAAAATCATATACTGATTCGGTCCCAAGGCACAAACGAGGCAGAGCCATATGCCAACTGAGAAAGTGCTTGACTTCCTGCCAAGAAAGCGGACACAACTCTCACTCCGGTTATACAAGAACCAAATGGCTTGTAATAACAGCACTGGTACCCCATACTTCCACAGTACCTACAAGAAACCCCAGGGGACACCGTCGTAAGCCTTCTCCAAGTCCACAAAGCACATGTACAGTGGATTAGCAAGCTCCCATGACCCCTCCAGGATCCCTGTATGAGTAAACAGCTGGTCCACTGTTCCGCGACCAAGATGGAACCTGCATTGCTCCTTCTGAGTTCAAGGTTCAACAATTGGCCCAGGCCTCCTTTCCAGCACCATAACATAAGTTTTCCCATGGAGGCTGATCAGTGTGATACCCCGATATTTTTTAAAAATGGGAGCTTCCACTGCGGTCTACTAGTCCACAAGCTCCCCGATCTCCATGTGACATTGTGGTGTACATTGGATTTGCATTACTCAAACTGTCTAACTAACAATTGTCTTTTGGTTCTTTTATATCTTTTCTTAATGCCTCGCCTTTACTTGCATAATGCATGAGCTTCATATACCCTTTAGTGTATGTACGACAGAGTGGTTCTGACCAACAGAAGAGCAGGGGGTAGGTGCACAAACCAATGTACGCACCTTCTTGCACGCTAGAGGGTCACGCTTGAGGACCTAGATGGAAGCCATATTTTGGAAGCCACATATGGATGGACAGTGAAGATATTGATTATGCTGCATTGGTGGTTTGAGAGGATTCTGTGGATGTTTAGATTTTAACAAAATCTTTTTTGGAATCCATCTTAGCTGCGGTGAACTCAAGTTGATCACAACCTCTGTTCTCTGTGAAGAAGTAACATCAAACAAAAGTCCACCTTTGACGGTTACAGGGAACAAGTGTTTCACGCTCAAAAGTTAGATTTTAGGAAGAATATCTAACTTTAATCACTCTTTCTCTTATTGTGGATCCAATATTTACTTTATAATTTTCACATCATTCCCCATTTATCTTGTCCTTGTTCTCTATTTATTGACACATTTCCTAAACTAACTTGACATTGTACTTATTGTCACCTCATAATTACTGTTATTTCTGCTCTGATTGCATTCTGGGGAAAATCTATATTGTGTTGCATTTACTTTCTTTCTCTTCAGTGTCAGTCCCTTTTGACCATAAAGTGTACTGCAGGCCATGTGTGGACTACTTTCTGTTCTGTTGCCCTCTTCTGTTCGTGAGAACTAAAATCTGCTTTATCTGGTGCTTTTAAAGGAACTTTGATAATCTTAGTGCTTAAACATCAGAAACTGGGCCCAGGTCAGCCTGGGTCTGCAGGGTGCGCAGTTCTGCTTTGTTCTGTTCTCCTCTGTTCATGACAGAAATAAATGGACAGATGGCAGAGCAGAAACAGGCCAGTGAAGATCAGCCACAGCAGTGAGGCAAGATGTTTTATTAGCTTTGTTCTCATTTTGGAGTTTTTATTCACTCCGATACAACATCCAAAAGAGTCATTTGGGGTTATTAAGAATTTACATATCCCATTAAACAAGAGGGAGGAGCAGTTTAATGAGGGCAATATTGGCCATTACTTGGTAATAGAGATAAAGTTTGAAGAAAAAAAGCAGCAGCATTCATTCTTTATTACAAGCTCTAACAGTATCAGCATTGTGGATCAGTTGGACTGAGTGTGCACATGTTTGTGTATATCCTTGTGTGTGCAATATGTGCTTTCCAAAGCACAATGAGACATGAAGACATCTATGACATGGTTATTGGAAGACATACAGACTGATGCAGAGCAGATGGAGGTCACCTCAAGTTGATCAGATTACACAGATCAGTCAGAAACAGACATGACGTTCAGAACAGAGAACATAATGACTTTTGTTTTTTATTTCCATATGGAGCAAATAATGGCTGAATTCAATGTTGCAATTAAAGTTTCATGAAGTTCTGTTTAGTAGCCTTTCATATCTTAAACACTGAACAGAACTTATTAAAATACAAGTAGTCTTGAGATGTTTAAATGCTGTAAAACTCGGTGTGATTCTGGTCAGAATGTCAAGAAGCAAGTCCAAAGAAACTTTTCAAAAATGTTGGAAGCCACACATCAATCATTTACACCACCCTCTCCTCTAAATCTCATTATAATAAGAACACTTTTTATGCTTCAAATATAAACGCAAACTTCTCTCTCATGTGCTGCTATTTCACAATTCAGCAGCTCGGCTTTTACCCAGAGATTAGAGCAGAGATCAGCAGCACAGTGCTTCCCAATAATGGTTTCAGAGCGGGCATAAACTCACACCAACAGCTCCATGGCACAAATCAAAAAAGAATGTAACATTTACATAGTTATCACCTGCTTGGCCATAACTGCATTTTAAAATACAGCTATCTATTCTGCAGCTTATAATTGGGAGGAACTAATATAAATGTATGCAGACAGACTGACACACAAACACGTCTCTACAGTGCTGTTTTAATTTGTGGTATGTCAGTGTTGCTGTGTTATTCTGTTGTTTGATCTATTTTGTTCTTCTTTTAAGTCTTATCTGCTGTGAGTTTTTGATCATTAGGTGTATTCCTACACTCCCTGCAGTTTACTGCATCAGATTGATGTCTGTAAAGTCACTGACACCTAATTTGCACAACTGTTGGCACAAGGCTGATGTTGGCGGAGGCTTTTTTGTTGTTTTTTTGTTACAATATTGTGTGGTTTGTAGGATCAGAACAGTCTCCAAGTAGGCTACAGTTCGTGTGTACTCAAGACTGGTTCGCATCAGGTGTGAAAACTACTGTACCAGAACACGGAAGTGGACTGCTATTTAGAAAGGCATTTCTCAACACCACCAGCTCCTCCAAAATCTGCAAATGCGCGCAGCACATGTCGATTTCATCCTCTGAACTGCACGGCCATGGCTGATAAAGTAGGAAAAAGACAGGCGAGAGGGTCATTCTTGACATTGTCTCAATCAATAATAGTGGGAAGGGCATAGTGCGAAGGTCGACTCTTGTATGGGCTTGGGATCTTGTTATTGGCGCACTTTTCTACACTGGAGTGACAACATACACAAATGTCTTGTAGTTGATAACACAAGTGTACTCGGGTACGGAGCAACATTACTAATGTGAAAGCTGACCGGCGGGAGGTGGGGAGGCAATCGTACTCAGGCACGGTACGAAGCAATCGAATCTAATATGAAAACGCCCTAAGTGTAAAGTGGATTAAACAGTGACTGTTTGCTCAAATGAAACCTGTTAACATTAACATCCCTAACTAACTAGCTTACTACTTACAGTTGTAACCTAACCAAAGCCAAGCAGCATATCATTAGCTAACTACTGCATTGTTTTATGAGGTTACAGGTCATGTTGGAGAGCCCCGTTCAGGACTGGAACATCCATTGTGTGAGAGCCAAGATGCTACTATATCAGGGTTCACGCTAACGTTAGCAGTTCTAACGTTAGCTTTGCACAGAGTCAACTATTTGCATAAAAGGATGAAAAAAATAGCCTCATACTGCAGTCTCATACCATGAATTCACATTGGTGTTGTGTGAATGATTGGGGCTACATTGTAAAAAATGATAAGAAATGATAAGAATCCAAAAACCTTTGGGGGCCAGATGGGGTCCTGGTAAACAAACTGCCTTCTGTCCGTCAGGAAGGACAGTATGTTATCTACTGACATATTATGTAAGGTATCACCAATGTAGTCAACAAGCAGGATTCAGACATGCAGTAGGAAACAATAGTGTTTGGTACTCCAGGACAGTGTGATTTTGACAGGCACATTCACTGAGGTTGAGGAGCAGGTTGGCATCACCAGACAGCTGAGTGTCGGGTTACTATGTCTTTATTTTCACTGAGGTCAGCTCGACTGGCCTCCAGCCATTCAAGTTATACTGAATAGAAGCTTGTGGACAGGAGAGCCTGGGGATGCTGGTCGGTGTTGTGCTGTTGAAGGTGTTTCTGTGGTGATCTCTTCTTCCTCGGTGATGATGAGGGTGAAATGATGGCAGCTGTCGATGGAAGACTATTGCATGAGATGCTCGGTGCACGTTAAGATGGGTTTTCCTGGGAGGACAGAAAGCCCAGAAATTGTCTGCGCAGGAATGTGAAGTCTACCTACTTTGCAGTCTCCGAGCTTTTCAGTTTCCTCTGGGGTCCACATTGGTTTGGCTTGATTGAAATTCTGATGGCACAATCTGAATAACTGCCTGGTCAGAACCGCTTCAGGCAAGATGTACCCTTAATATAGCAAAACACAGACAAAAAAAAAGAAGATTGAATATTTTGTCCTTACGGGTTGGGAAGGTAACCAGTTCCAGCACAAATCAGCGAGAATGAAGATTGCAGAGTTGGTATGTCTGGTGTCCAGTTCTGCAATGTGTCCCTCTGATAAGCCTCCCATTTCATCATTTCTTGCCTTGGGGTGAGATGTAGATGCCAGCTGAAATTAAGAAGTAAAATTGTCTGGGAGAGGGGACCATTGCAAGCTAATGACTAGTGCTTCTTAAAAAAATCATAACCTAGTAAATGTATATAGACAACAAAACACACACACAAAAAACACACACTCATCAGCCAGTGAAGTAATGCAGTTCAATGTGCCAAGTTAAGTTTCAGAAACTACTTCGACCACTGTCTGGAAGATACATTTTAGTTACTGGAAGATCAAATCAAGGAACTTAGTTTGATGGCACCAACTGTGATCTAAAACACCTGAGAAAATTAATATCTCTCTCATATGTGTGCACTAAATATGAAGCTACAGCCAGGACACGGTTAGCTTAGCTTAGCACAAAGCTAGTCTGGCTTTGTCCTAAAGTAACAAAATATGCCTACCAGCACTGGTCCAAGACTTCAGTGAGTCACTGTGCCGAGCCAAGAAATAGTTACTTAATAGATACAACGTGTTAATTTGCAAGCTTTTGTGGTGCTGGTAGGTGGATTTTATAAGCTTGGGCAGAATCACACTAGCTGTTTCCCCCTGTTTACGGTCTTTATGCTAAGCTAAGCTAACCGGCTGCTGGCTGTAGCTTGATATTGAGCGTACAAACATGAGAGTGGTATTGAGTATTGATCTTCTCATCTAACTCTCGGTAAGAAAGTAAATAAGAGTATTTCCCAAAGTGTCGAAACTACTCCTGATTTGTAAATAAATAAGGCTAGATGTGAGCTCTAACATGAAATTATAAGTATACTGCACCACTGCAGCGCATTGTAATTATCAAAAGAGTAGTCAGCAGCTTCATTACCGCTGTAATATTTTGTTGTAACTGATCCCCGCTGACTCACCAGTGGTAAAACAATGATATGAGAGTGGTATCTTCTCATCAAGCTAAGCGCTGAAAAACTACACTATTCCTTTAAATGCCCAGTTTTTTTAGAGTAATGATCACTGTGTCAGAGTGTGTGTGTGTGTGTGTGTGTGTGTTACTGTGTTTCTAACAACACAATGTTGTAACACAACAATCTAATATCACCAAAGGGAGAAATAAGGAAGCCAGACTGTTAACATGGCAGTGCTGGGGTTGGGATACATGTGAGTGTGTGTGTGTGTGTGTGTGTGTGGTAGTGTTTAAAGATGACAGACGAGAGGAGTAATGAGAGGTGAGACAGGAAAAGGAGGGATCCTATGAAAGATGAAAGAGGCCGAGGGATCGAGGGATGATGGACAGCAGTTACTTTGTCTGCACACACACACACACACACACACACACAGATTCAGTCTCCAAACAAATCAGTTTGCTCACCTGCCTCTGCTGGCAGGCAGCTGAATGCAGCCGGGAAACACTGGAATACGAATAATGTTTAAATGTTTTAACACCCGTGATTCACTTTGATTCGTAACTCAGGTGTCTGAGCATCACTCTTTTGTTTTCAGATTTTGTTTTATGAACAGAGCAGCAGCTGCACTGCTAGAGGTGTCAAAAATTTACAAAAGTATAAAAGGTACGTGAGTAGACGGTCAGCACAGAGACAGTTCATACAAAACATCACTGCTTAATTGTCTCATTATTCAGTGTATTAAGATTCATAAATATTTAAAGGTCCTGTAGCATTTTTTAAACATAAGTGCAGTCTGTCATTGCCCACATTTATTAATGCTGAGTAATTATACTAATTATGATAAAAGGCAACATCATTACTACCAACAACTTTAAATATGTAAGAAATGACTGGTCCAGACTCCTGTCATTGTATTAGTGCTGCTGTTTAGACGATTAAAACCCAAGTTCCCATAAGCCCCTGCGGTTGCTGTTGCAAAGCAGATGCTAGTTCTTCAGTCAAAGGGTTTCTTTCGTAGTTGGAGGTGATTTTCTTTTCCATTACAACTACAAAAGCTTAAAGGTACCCAGTGAAGTTTTTGACCTCTTGTAGCGCTGTGGATCAGTGTTTTGATGAGTGGGCCCCATTTTGTTTGCATCTCACGCTTTTAGGCACACATGGATTCACGTCTACAGACATGTGCTCACAGATGACATAATGAGGATGTTTTCACGCTATTCCACTGACAGGTGGTGGCAGTAACATGTCAAGAAATGTGCCAGCAAAAGCCAGGGGACTGTAAGAGCAAACATGGATGACGTACATGGACAATGTAGGCTCTGAAATATTAATATTTATGTGGAAGGAAAGGCATTCAATATTTGTTTCACAGGTACCTTTACCTCCAAATTGAGGTTAAACTTGTCACATTTTGTTTACAGTAATTATAGCAATCTCTGTTTTGTATTTTTTCTAATTTAAAAAATTAATTTTGGCTTTAAATGTGACACAGAGCAGCTTTAAGAGTAATCAGTAAAACAGATTTGGAAAGCGATTAGCCTGAGAAGTTTAAACTGGTATTACAGTATTTAGCTCGCTGGGACAGAGGCTGACTATTGGAGAATAAACCTACCTGGGTACCTTCACCCCATACAGTATCTGTACTGTAAGTGCAGCAACGCAGAGGGAGACAGCCATAGGCAGAGATGAGAGACCC
>NTHP01000879.1:44182-62326 GCA_003416845.1 Oplegnathus fasciatus | reverse complement strand
CCCCCCCCCCCCAACAGAGAGGCTCACACAGAGGAGCTTAAGGTTTGTCTCCTACTGTCTTCCTTGAAACCTTCAGATTACTGTGAGATTGTGTTTGTACTGCAGTCTCGACTTACTGTAGCTCCCTATATGTGTCGCTTCACATCTCCCTTCAGGGTTTAAAATCTCTGAGGTTTAAAGTCATTACTTGGTGCTTATTAAAAGAGTTAAGACTTTTTTTCTTATTACCCTATAGGAGTAGTAACTTCTTATGCTACTTTCCTGTCATGTGCCCAAAATTGCCTCTGTGTGGTTGTATCTCTAAAGTTTTTGTCATCCTTTTTCTCAGTAGATTCAAAGAGGCCGTCAAAGTTTAATGTAGAGGAGAAAATCTTTTCTACACACACGTACAGTTTAAGTTTATAACAGTATATCATTTGGGACCACTCTGTTTGCACTAATAAAATAGTGTTTTGTTACACTCCTGTCTAATTTGCATTAACAGACAGCGACTTCTGCAGTAGAAATATGTGTGTGTTTCCTCCTGCAGCTGTCGTACAGTAATGACATCACACCCTGACTAGTCTTCCTTCGCCTAAGCCGCCACTGTTTGACACGTGCACCTGCTCTGTACATTATGTCTGGGTATGCACGTGTATCCGCACTTCCAGAAATCCAATTACATCCATGAGTGGAGGTCGGCGGTGGGAACATGCACATAATGTACCAATATAACAGTCAGAGGGGTCATTCATGAGCCCAATAACAGCCCGGCTCTCTTAACATTTCACAGATTCACATATTCATGTCTCATTATATATCAAATGATAGGACTCGCTCCACAGCGTCTCAGTATATATGATTACATCATGTAATGTTTTAAGGTGTTACGGGAGATTAATTTCAGTATAAGTTTATATTATGGGTTACAAGAAGGAGGTTTGGACAACATGTATTGAAACAAGGTCATGAATAGTTAAGAAGGTGGAGATTAGAGATGAAGTGGGAGTTCATTCGTCCCCTGAGGTCAGATAATTTCATTGAAAATCTACAAGCACACGGGGACATTGAACAAAAGGCCTTTAGCCACGAGCACAGTGATTCATAGTGACTGCTTCTGATTGTCTCCTGTTCGTTCAACATTTTGTAATGTTTTAAAGAAAGTTTCAGTTACCTTTCAGCTCCACTGCTAAAAGCTACGGATTCGGTTAGTGACACTGATGATTCAGTACAGTCAGTTCAGCTTCAGTGTGAATGATTTGTTCATACAAGCACTAAACATCGCTACCGCCCAGCATCAAGCAGCAGACAAAGTTAGCGACTAGCTGGGGAACATAGTGGGGCATTTGGCAGCTAAAGAGAGATATTTCCCTCAGGACTTGGTGGAGACCAAAACAGAGCTAAAAGAGAGTGAGTATTGAACTTACATTCGTCAGGTGGCCAGACACATGACTCCAAATGAATGCTAATGTTACCATGTGTCTCCTACATGTGTGAATAAGGAACTGTTTGCCAACATGTGAGACATATCAACTTGAAAAGGTGATTAGGTGTCCATAATTCACTAATATCTTATATCTGCTCTCAGTGGAGTCCTTTAATGACGATCTGATCAAAGTCTGATACTGTCTTCTTTCTGTTGTCCATATGAATGATTCCAAGATTAACGATTTAGTTTTATGGTTTATTTTATGGAGGTGAATGGTTTTGTCTGACATAATATATAAAGTGGAACACAGTTAATTACAATATACATCAATTTGAATATTTTATGTGTAATCCTTCATATATATATGCCATATCATGATATTTATTGATATATGAAAAACATTTTTATTAAATTTCAGCCCTATTGCCCAGCCCTAATTGCATGGAGAGAAATTACTTTAAATAGAAATATTGTTTATTACAGTGATTATTTATGATGATAGAGGTAGTGAGGCAGAGGCAGAGGGGAGACGAAGAGAAAGTGAGGAGAGATTAAGCACCGCTTCCCTCTCAGTCCAGTCACCAATCCCTCCTTGTCTTTTGTGATTTCTCTTTTCTTCTCTTTCTTCTCTCCACCTTCTCAAAAGCCTCTCCCGCGTCTCCTTCCTCTCCACCGTCACCCTGTCATCACTCCGTCTTTCTCCGCTCCATCTCACACTGAAGGTTTGTGCCTGTGCTACATGCTCAGCTCCCAGCTAAAGTTTCAACTCAGAACAACAAAGGAGATGGCGAGGAAGGAAAAAGACAGTCTTGGGGAAAAATATACCTTCCTTAGAGAAGAAAAAGAAGAAAGTAAAAAAGAGCAAAGGGAGATATAGAAATCATATCCTATAAAGCAAACTGTAGACACACACATATATAAATATATATGCCGGAGGATTTCTTTTCCAGTCGGCACAAGGTACTCTCTTATCTGCTCCTCTGCACTGTCTTGGCAGCTCTCCTCCTGCTTTGTCTCTCTTCCCTCTTTATTCACCCTCTTCTGTTTGGTGAAGACCACGATAATTTCTCTGGGGATTCCTGTGAGCCCACTGCTCTAGTGCCCAAAACAACTGGAACAACAGACATTAATAATTTGCCCAGGGACTGAGTAATGATACTGTACACACACGAACACACCACTAAGATGTATGGAGGGCCTACTGGGTCTCTCATTAGTAAGCAGAAGTTCGACGGGTCCAACGGTGTGTGCAGAAAAGAAAGACGGTGAATGGTGGAGGAGGGGGTGTTTGTGTGACTGAAGGTTCAGCAGTTCCTCTTTGCCATCTTTTAATATTTCCATTAAGCCGTGCTCAGCTTGGCCACATTGTCCAATTTTATTCTGTAATAAAGTTTTATGTTTTATTGGCCAGAAGACATTTTTCATCATCAGGATTCCAGCCGTATCATCAACAAACAAATGAGTCTGTGATATGCTCATTTAGGTCCTAACACGTCGCAAACAACTTATGGACTATGAACCATAAAGTCCTTGATGTTGCAGCGGATGATACGAATATACAATATTATGGTCGACTGATGTGTGTGCTGCGAGGATCAATATAGTCGACACATGCAAGGTCTGGGCTTTATTTTCTCACAGGGATCAAGGTCCCACGTTGTCGGAACGTCGATGATCACAAACACAAACACAGCCTAATTGATTCAGATTGATCTGTCACATCACACACACACACACACACACACACACATTAAGGGAGGGAGGGAATGGTCAACTACTTATAAAGTTACTCACTGTAACACAATCCACTGCACAGCAGAGCACAGCTGGTTATATGTACACATTTAGGGTTGCCATTAACAATGATTTTCATCACCGTTTAATCCGTCGATTCTTATTTTTGTTTAAGTTATTAACCGTTCAGTCTATGAAATATCTAAAAACAGTGAAAAGTACTAATTACAAGTTCCCCCGAGACCAAGGCGACGTCTTCATATTGCATGTTGTGTCTGAACAGCAGTTCAAACCCCAAAATATTCAATTTACAATGATAAACATCAACCTAGAAAAACAGCAAATCCTTGTTTGAGGCTGAAATCAACAAATCTTTGTCACTTTTAGCCTCACTAGTGGAAAGGCTCTAGGGACAGCAGTGTTGGTCGGTCAGTCCACTACCGAGGTCCAGAGTGAAATATCTCAACAAATATTGGATGAATTGCCATAAACATTTTGTACAGACACTTGGGTTCCCCAGAGGATGAATCCTAATGACTTTGGTGTTCTGTTGACTTTTTATGTAGCGCCGCCATCAGGTTGATTTTTTGGTACTTTCTTTTTTCTCCTTTTCATCTTGAACCGTCATCAGATCAACATTTTAACTTGTCCAATACTTTGGTTTATGATCAAATTCCTTCAAAACTAATAACGTTCCCATCAGCCTCAGCTGTACTTTGTGTTTAGTGCTGATTAGCAAATGTTAGCAAGCTAACATGCTAAACTACAATGGTGACCATGGTAAATATTATACTGCACCTATAACTAACAAAAGCTGATGAGCATCATATAAACACACAGATTTCCGTTCTAGAGGCTTGCTGTGGTTCCTGTTAATTAATATGAAAAGGAAAGAAACATTTCAGTGTCCATTTACTTTAAGGCTAATTAATGCAGTATTTGTCTCATCTTAATAATTAGCTCTTATATATCTGTTGTGTTGTGTGCAATGTGTCTCAATTGAGTAAAAGCAAAATCCAGCATGATATCCCCTTTAAGCAGCACTCAATACTTCAAAGATAACAAAGAAAACTATGGTGAAGGAAAAAAGATGAATAAACAGAAGAAAAGAGGTAAAAAATAATTAATTCTTTAATAAAAAATACATTTATAAATTCGGCAGCATGAACTTCTCTTGAACATTTCCATCAACCCAGGAGGAGAGAAACAATGAAAACCAACTGTACAGTAGGCATTTAGAATAAAACACATTCTGGGAAGCAAATACATACAAATGAGGAAGAAATGGCAAGTTGGATTGAAGGAAAAACAGCAAAAACAATATGACTTAAAATAGTCAACAGTTTCTGAAGAATCAGATCCGGCAAACAAAGACTAAACAGAACAGAGTTTTCTAACATCAGAGTCTCAACACCACAACAGAAAGAGTGTTGCTTTGGGTTGATCGTAACACCACGAGGTTCACTTCAGTCCTTCAATACAACTACAGCAGCTTGGTATAAAGACAAACAACACACGAACAGACTGTGGAGGCAGCACTCACATCAGGTCGTCCTTGCGCACTGCTTGATCATCAGCTTTACCACAACACGTCAGAGGGGAACATGGCAAAACTGACTCTGGATCAGTGTTTAAGGACAACTTCATCCTACTCTGGGGGGGAAAACTGAGTCACCAAACACTTCATACTGAAAACTGTGTTTCCTGTGCATTCAGTGACTGGGATACATCATGGCAGAGATGAAAGCTCTGGTTACACAACTGGATGGCACTGGTGGATGGACAGACTGGGAGGTTACAGGTTCTACAGCAGCCTTATTGCACACGGGAGAAAGCTTTTACTGGAGGTTGTCATCCAAAATCAGTCCTGTACATCCTTTATAAATATATTCCCAACACGTTTTTTTGTTTTTTCTTTTTTAAAACCTCTTAATTTGCCCAGGCTTGTTGTGGTTCCATATTAGCTTTTTTTCAGAGGCCATTTGAAGTTTCTGCCCAAACAGATTGTGCTAAGACCGGTCACATCCTGGGGTTTTTGTGGACATATGGAGGAGCTGGTTGGTTTGGAGCAAAGCCAGTGTCTGCATGTGGACATACACTTTTATATTGTAATTTAAATAGATGGGTACCGGTTGGCAAAGAGGGTTCTTTTTTTCTACAGAGAGAAGCACCGTAGGCATCGTGTGTATTGACCATAAATTGCCTGTAAAGTATTGTTTTTGGACATTTGGTTGACCACTTAAAAGTGAAAGTCAAAGCATGTGGAATACCTTTTATTTCCCATCCTTTTAGTAGTGTCCTCACACACTAAGTGCATCTGGAATAAAACGGGAGAACAAAAGCCAGACAGGCCCAAAAGCTTTCTATGTTAACTGAGTTTTGAGCCATTCACTGCTGAGGGCGGGACTGTGATGGTACCCAGTCAGAAGATGTATTGTCACGTCCAGCAGCGAGTTCACCCAGTGCTGACACGTCCTCCCAGTTTGAAATTATTGCCCCTAAAGCTGCTGACCAAAATATCACAGTTGTGGTTTTAAGTGATGATTATGGGACAGGATCTGTGCCTTGGGGCAAATTTCACTACGTTGCTGTTATTAGCTGCCAACGTACTGTAGTCTGGGCACATGCAGAAAACACCACGCTGGCAGGACTTTTCAGCTGATGCACAGGAGTTCTGTGTGGGCAAAGTGCTTAGAGGGAAGGAATAAAGAAAGACTATATGTGGGGTGGAGGAAGTTTCCACTGCCAGATGTGGCAATAGGTGTGTCGGTGTTTAACTAAAGGAGAGACGCATTTAATAATCTTAAAAATGGCCTGTCCAGCAATGGACATAACAGTCTTCTCTTGTCTCTGAGCATCGACATATATTAAAATAATATCAATATTCTCTTTATAAAGGGTATACTGCCTACACCCTTTGAATATAAATTAGACAGTTTTGTAGGTCTTTAAAAGAAGTGAATCTTGGACAAACTGCGTTTCATCTTCTGTTTCCATTAGTTCTGTATTTTCTGGTCAACACTGGACCGGTTTAACCTTTGACTCTCAGCACAGAGAGTGCAGCACTGCACCACTGCTGACTAATGTCCCTCGCCAAACTATAAAAGGCATTATGCAAATTATTGAGGATATGAGCATTTTTTCACTGTAGGGAAGTCTTTTGCAGTATTTTTTTTTCCTGCACATTTGACTCCACAGGCTTTTAGCAGCATAATCATATCCCCACCCCTCTTTCAAAAGGGCCATATTATTTCCTGTACAATATTGTTTGGACAGCCAATTAAATATTAGCTTTGTATTTTATTGTGCTTTTACATGGTAGAGGTACAGTATGATTTTTTTAATATTAGTCTTCAAAACCATAATTGCTTTTAAGTGGCGCTACAGTCAATACAGGAGGCTGACCTTTAATGAACAATCCGCACATCCACTACACAGTATTTAGATTAAATACTGACACGGCTCGCTGTATGACATAGCAGTTTTCAGTCAAACTGCACTAGTTCTTGGCATATTCTGACAAAATACAAAGACTTTGTGACAAAGTATAGACCTTTTTAGGAAGTGTTACTGTGTATATTGTGCTATTGAACTCATTTCGGCCTCTTCAGATTCACTTTCAAACTGTTTTTTTAATGCCGTCAATGAAAGACAAGATGAAAGTATCTCAGCTGGTCAACAGTGTAATTGCGGCAGTGAGGAGCCCAGTAAGTGGATCTGACGCAGTATGGTAGCACCGGGGATCTGTTAGGACTACACATTTCAGGCTGACCAAATGAATTTGAATTCACAAGTACAGTGTCATATTTGTCTTTGAACAACTTTAACAAGATGGTAGACGGCAGTCTAGAATTTCTTAATAAGTGCGACAATCACATATCTTTCAGGCCAAATCCAAAGTCTTCTTTTTTGCCCACCCAGGTGAATTTCCTGGGTCCATGTTTGAAGTTTTGTGCTAGTTCAGTGAAAATGTGTTCTTCCACAGTCAAATTACAGTCTTCTGATTGGAGGTGTGTCTGAAGCATAAACAGACAGGGTCAGGAGCAGATTCACCTCCTCTGATGATGTTATACTGAGGATGAAGTTCCAATCAGAGCTCAGCAGCTTGAGATTTCTGTCACCGTCTGCAAATATAAAGAGGCTTTAGATTAGATTGAAAAAAAGCATGAGATGAAATCCTCCTAAATTAACTTGAATGATATTTACATTGTCTTGCAAGAGGCTTCCACTTCTGAGGCTTTTAAAGTGAGATACACATTAAATTGTTCAAGCTTTAAAAAATATTTTCATAGTATAGAAAAGATCTATATATATTCTATAGAAAAGATCAACAAAGCAGAAAACTTTCTCAGTGTTGCAGCCAAATATGATTCTTAGCCTCATTAACAGAGCACACCAGCATTCTCATTGCATCACACTGCTGCCTGTCTCCCAACTGTATATGTCTGCTGTTTCTTTTTCAGTTAACTTACAATAATTCATATTCAAATCTCCAGCAGTCAAGCCCAGCTAGGAAGCAGAATTTAATGGTATATTTTCCAAAGACAGATGTGATAAAACTGACCTTAAGTCAGCATGTGAAGCGAGGTCATAGGTGACTGAATTCAATTTCCGGAAACAATGTCCAAACATGTTACTGTCACAATGACAGACAAAATGTCACAGATGCTAAACTAAATATCCGGAGGTTTTAAATGTAGATTAGAGGCTCTGGGTGCTATATAAAGTGCTGGCCAGTAAAGTTATAGATTATGTGTGGGAAAGCTGAGCAAACAAAGCTACAGAGTACGGTACAGTACCTATGTCTTGTTGTGGATCCATAGTTATCTAACATCTGAGTGCTGGCCACCTCCAGGTTCCAGTCACACATCTCCAGCAGCTTTAGACACTCTGACCTGCTCCTCAGACCCAAACAGAACAGCTGCTCCACCTGCAGAGAGACAAAAAACAAAGATGAGAACAATCGTACAAAGAAGCCGGGAGTCATAGAGGGAGAAGGGATGAGATGGGACAATATATAGCAGGGTCACACGGTCAGGTTCTGTATAGGAGAGAACTGCAGAATTCATCTTTTTTTACTCCTTTAGGTGAGTGTGATTGCAGCGCCAGTAAGCATATTGTAACAGTATTTCAGTCTTAATACAAGCTCAGTATTTTGCTCAAACACTGAGACCTTTGGACTGCATTTTTCTTTATCCTCTAAACTTGGCCGCTACTATTAGGGAGCACTCAAGTGTTCCCTTGTGCCCACTGCCATCCAAACGCATCTTCCATCCTGCCACAGTGGCCCCAAACACAGGCAGCTAAGAGGGTGCTGAATACTGCTGTAGACACATCAGAGTGTCTATATGCTTTTTTATTTATAGCCAGCTCATTGCAGCAGCAATGACCTGATTTTCCCCAAAGGTTCAACAAAGTCGCTCTTATCATATCCTGATATGAACCTATAAAGTAAAAATTACATTCAGCAACTTTGAATGACTACCTGTTTACGGTTATATCCTGTACAGAAAGAGGTTATAACAGAAAAAGACTCAAGGCCTGACCTGAGATGCAATGAACTGGATCTCTGAGGACCCCTCTGCAGCACAGCAGTGTCTACCACTGAGGACTCTTTTAGTAATTGCAGTGCTGCAACACAATGGTGCACTTCATAGTCTCTTTATTTTGATGGACTAGAACCATGAAATGTTTGTGGCCCTTACTTTGTATAAAGTTTTGTTCTACCAACTCAGTTTCCTACGGAAGCCCTGAGAGGCAAGTGAGAAAAAAAATTCTGGTGATCCATTTTCTAAGTCTGATCTAAATTTTATGACTTAAGAACAGGTTAATTGTTTTTCATCTGTGAAACGGGTGGGGAAAAAAAAGGTTTTGCCAGGTGGAAAGATTATCCTGGCAAAAACTTTTTCACCTGTTCTTAAGTCATAAACACGGGAGAGAAAATAATTTAGATCAGACTTAAAAAATGGATCACCTGAATTTTTTTTTTCTCTCTTGCCTCTCACGGCTTCTGTTATTTCCCTTTCAGAGTGACAGCTTACCTTTTTGTTATAACAGTGTGAGACTAATAATATTTTTATTTGCTCCTGCTCCTTGTATATAACTATTTATTTAATATCTGTAATATTATTTACTTATTATCTGTTTTTGTTTATATGGTGGTTTGATACTATGGAGCACAAAAACCGTCAAAAAGTAGTAAATGGTTATCAGACGTGTCAAAAATATAACTGAATACATCAATAAGTAATAGTGTTAATTAAATCTGTATTATTTATTGATGTATTCTGTTACATTTTTGACTTGTCTGATCACCTTTTACAACATTTTGTCAGTTTTGGGACTCCGTATGATACCTTTATAAAATGCTTTATTATTGTGATTACTACAGAATCGCAGTATGAACAACAGATATAGGAAACATGGTTTTCAAGAACTGACTGTAGTGCATTAAGCTTTTTCATAGCGTACTAATAAATGCTCTCACCTTTAGATAATGCACAGCTTTCTGGGCATTCCAGTTGTGGTTCTGGAGGGCAGCTTGGCACTCCTCTATCGTCACACCGTGAACTGCCTCCTGCACCTGAATCACACAACATCAACAGTGTAAGTCTCTGCAGCATCCAACACAACACTTACGCCCCCCTGGTTCTGATTCCTCACTTCCTCACTTGGTGGGCTTCAGTACTACCTTCAACATTACCTCTTCAACATTTACCTGCACACACAACTGGGTCCTTCCTTTGAGATTAAATCATCTGTATTCAGTGAGGCTTGTTGAACAGTCCCCTATCTCTTCCCAAACTTAATTATAATTGTGTGAGTTTACTAATTATATTTATCTAAATCCACCTTAAGCTAAGTCTAATTTCAACAAGATAACACTGACACTGTGTTCCCGTGTGTGATTGGACTTTCTAGCAGCATAATCATTGACTTTATTTATTTATTTGTACTGCTATATTATTTAAACTACTACAGCGAGTAAATGCGTAGTGCATGTCTACGTCTTGCATTGAACTCCTCTATAGTATAGGTTATATATGAGCCCACATTCTCACTGCACCTCGTGTGCGGCCACAGATCTCAGTATCCATTACAAAATGCCAAGGGCCTGATCGATGAAGAGCCTTTGGTGTTTCGCAGTGATTCTGACTCCAGTTCAATCAGGTTCAAGAGGCGTCAGAATCAATTGGCCGGCAAAAAGAAACTCTGGCTCCTTGTCTTTTAAATCCAATTCACAGAAAATATTAATATGGCCTTTGTCCCCAAAGAACATCGGCATATTTTTAAATAAGTTATGAGAAGTTGCATCATTTTTCTGCTTTTTCATTGTGACAGGAATGAAAAAAGTGTTTATATGAAGCCAAGTTCTGTACTGAAAAGATATTTAAATAGAACTGCCCGTTTAATTAGTCTGATTCATTGGCTTTCAACAGTTCAGCTCCAGTTTGAGAATGTTATTTTACTGTTACACATCAATCATAATTTGGTTGTGATAATGATTTGGAGTTGAACAGGGAGGTAATCTGTTCAGTATAACTGATGTGAGTAGTTAAAAGCTGATACTGTATGTGCCAGAAATTGCAAATTGCTCGCTCTTTCTCTCAGACTCTAACAGAAAGGGAAACACACATTTACACAAACAGATAGTATACACACATATTTTCCCAACAGGCTCTGGCCTGAGTGGACCAAATAAAAATTACATTCTGTTGCCCCCTTGTGTTCAGTGTACGGGCATATGTAACATACTCTACACCATAATGTTTATATATATATATTTTAAGTTACATTCAAAAGCTACACCAACTGTGAGAAAATGCAAGTTTCAGCTGAGAGGAGTCAAGCAAGCCATGTATCAAATATGCACTGCACTGTATTACATCACATTTAAAGTCTTCTTATTACTTCTTAGACCAATCCTGCTGGATTACCCTGAACACTGCACTGATATTTTAGCTGTGTGATAATGACTTCATCTCATAATAATGGATCCACAAGCTCTCATACTAGTGATAGGGAACTAAGAACAGATGGTTATCTAGTTCAAGGACTGTACTTTTTATCTCATTTACAAAAAAGCTATCAAAGTAGCATTAAGGAGGACATGAGGTTGACTGTATATTGCAGGTAAACATTCCCACTGCAGAGGTCCGACATCCATCATGAGAGAGACGGCGAGCAAGCGTTGCACTTTAATTACTAAGGCAATAAATAAGACCTTTCAGCAAATGCGAGCAAATATCTCTGACCTTACCATTTTCACCCTGTCAGCTGAATTCCCTCCTCCGTCTGTCCTGGTGCAGGAAGCAGTGACCACCAGTGCTGTCAGCCCGTCTGAACAGACGCGAGGGAGACTAACTGATGTCTTCATCCCTGACCGTGGCCCACCCAGACTGCTGTTATTGTTGGAAGAGAAATTAGCCTTCAGTTCACCTGGCTGGACAAGCCCGTGTCCCTGGGCGTGTCCCTGGAGAGTCTGGCTGCTGACCACCATGGGTCTGACAGTGGCGGTGTTAGCTTGCCGTACATGCCTTTCCTCCACACTGCTGGCAGGCAGGCTCTCCGCCTCCCTGAAGAAGCGGTCGAAGCGGTCGAGGTATGGCGGCCTCTCTGGCAGAAGGTAATAGTGGGTGTTACTGACTTTACGTCCGTCACGGACGATGGGGAGGATACAGGGGCCCTTGCTGGTGGTGTCTTTCCCCTGCGCCTGGGCCTGGATCACTTTGGGTGCAGCATATTTAGGATCTGAGGCAAAGCTGTGTGTGGTGGGCATGAGTTTACCTGGAGAGGTGGAGAGGTAGGAGCCGTAGGTGTGTGTGGAGGGGCAGGAGGTAAGGGGAGCCTGCATGGTGGTGGGGCTGACAGAGTAGACTCTCTGCTGGGGGGAGCCCACTACCAGGCCCATGGGGCTGGGAGTCCTGGAGCCTGGCTGGGACAAAGGGTCCCTGGGAGGGATCTGAGGTGGTCGGTCCTGGTCTGGCCCTGAAAAGTCCTCTGTGGTGTCAGCTGGTGTCGGTGACAGGGAGAGATCCCTTGACCAGCGAGCAGATGTATAGTCGCCCCGTTTTATGGGCCGGGGGGGTATGGGGACACGTGGGGGGATCTGGGGTTTGTCCTCATTGGAGGAGAGAGCATTCGGCTGGTGTCCCTCCTGGGTCTGTGGAGTCTGGGGATACGAGGCTGAGCTCTGGGACGGCGAGCTTGACCGTGCAGCACTTCCAGTCGGTACATTGAGCCTTCTCATGCACTCCTGTTGGAGTTCTTGGAAGATCTCCGCTGACTGGGAGAAGGAGGTGGACAGAACCTGACTCTGCTTGCTGGGGAGAAAGAGGTTGTCCTCCAGCCCTGGTCTATCTAGACCCCTGGAGACAAAAGCTTCACCCTCTCCCTTCTGTCCAGAGGAGAGAGCCTCATCTGGGTAACAGACATCACTCTGCTCCTCTTCATGCTGCTGCTCCGAGCTGTTGATGGAGCTCACCTTTGTGGAGAAGAAAGATTTACAACTTCATTACATTCTGCTATGGATGTAGGTGATCAGAGCAGGAGATAAGCATCCAATTTCCATTACATTTTGGCATCATGTGAAATGTGCTGTATCACCTCCTACCGTACCTCCATATCGTCTTCGTCTTGGGCTACATCGTCATAGGCCGGGGGTGGGGGTAACGGCCGAGCATCCCAATCCACTACTGGCGTAGGGTGAAGGGGGCGGGGCAACGATCTAGACGGACTCTGAGGCGGAGTCCGGTCCAGGATGTTCTCTGCTTCCAAAGCTAGCTTTGCCAGTGAAGGAATCTGAATTTCAACCACAGGGGAGGGCGAGGGTGTGGGCGGGGGGAACTCCTCCCCAAAGTCAATGAGGGACACTTCACTGTTGGGGTTGTGGCCTGAGCCTGAAATCCGGCCACTCCCCTGTTTGGAAGCAGAGACCCACGCAGCGGGTTTAAGTTTTAAGCCTTTGACAGAACCCGTTTTCCGAAGTGATAATCTCTTTAGTCCTGCTGAAGTCAGATCCTCATCATCATTTACTGCATCATAGCAAGGCTCTGGAGACACAAACACACAATGCACTCATTACTGAAAAATGTAGAGAGTGATGGCGCCGAAGCTCTTTAAGATCATTTCACACCACAAAATACAAGACACACTCCTCTCTGAAAAAGTCTCCAGGTTCAAAGTTAGTCCTACAGTGCACAGCAACACTGCACACCTGTTAGAGGGACACAGGGGCGGAAAGATGGAGAGACAATGATGTTAAGAAAGGAAATAAAAGTAGAAGACAGAATCACTGCAAAAACAGGCAAAGGAGAGACAAAACAAATATGGGATGTACCTTTGAGGAGTGGAGCTAGGAGGGAACAGAGAGGGCAGGAGCAATGGGTGAGGAGCTGCTGAGGGAAACCAGACTTACTCTTGATTAACACTGCCGGTTGAGGAGGGCGGGGAGGAGGCTCCTCTGGAAGAATGAAAGCAAATACCGCCACCGCAAAGGAGAAAAAAAAGACAGCGGCAGAAATAGAAAGATTAGGCAAGAAAAGCAGGAAGAAAATGTCAGAATGCATATGAAAGCTTTGCCAGCAAGTGTTAAGAAAAATGAAAAACAAGTTGTTTGGTGACCATTTTTAAAAAAGCAAGATCTGCACTGCCATAACTTAACATTTAAACCCCACAATCTGTGATTTAAATGTAAAAAAACAGGACAGCTGCACCTTATAAATGTCGAATCTCATCATTCACAAATGATTGACAGGTGTGTTAATATAAGCACTAACACTAGGAAACAATCAAATATAAATTATTAATAGTTTTAATAGTAAGCAGTTTGAACTCATGTAAAATAGTTTTACAAATGCACACATCACAACCTTAATAAATATTAATATTTTACGTACAGATTTGTAACTTCAACTTCACAGATCTGATCATTTTCACTTTCGAAAAGCTTCCTGTGTGTACAAAGTCTAAAAATATTTGTGACATTCTTTTATATTTACAGATTGTTAAATGTGTGTGCACGGATCGCCTGATACGCACGGATCAGGTTACATTTGCGTGTGGAGTTCTGACCTTTCATACACATTTTGTAAAACTTATTTTTCATTTGTGGATCATGTAATGCACATTTGTGACCATTTTGAGTCTAATTTCTCTCCACACAATGGGCCTTTAAAGTGAGGCCAGAGCATCAACACTGTTCCAGCTTTGACCTTTAGCTCATTAAATGCTAAATGAGTCTGAATCAGTGGTGCCAACTAAAGAGTTTTAACCAAGAGATGGTGGATACTGAATGGTCTTGAGAGAGTGTCCTTAGTTTTTGTCAAAATGGTCTTCATTATGGGGAGGTTCAAGTCTTTATTTAGAGCTCTTTTACTCACTTGCAGCTCGCCCTGGTAGCTGTGTGGGCCGAGCACCACTGAGGTGTAAACCAAGGACATCAGGAGGATCCATGGGATTACCGAGGTACAAACTGGAGGGAAGAGAGGGACAGACTTAATTACAGTAAATGTCAATACACTGAATCTAACACCTGGGTGTTATAATGTTGCCATTAACTGGACAGTTATAATATTGTGCTACTGCCATCTATTGGTGAGACTTTATCACTACAACTCAGCAAAAGCTAATCAGACTTTTACCACCAGCTTCCAACATGGGACGTAATTATGATATGTATTTTTAAAGTGATGAAGACACATTGTGGTACTGAATTCAAATAAAACTATATGTTAATAAACAGGAGCCGGTCCTTACTCATCAATCCTGTCAGGGAAGCCCCAGCAGCGATGAGGGTTGCTGTCTCCGTGTCCTGTGTGGATGAAGCTGTTTTTGAGTGGCCGGCTGATATCATGAGCTGACAAACCCGCTACTGATGTCACCACGTTTCTTGGGAACTGTCCGACTTTTAGGGTCCGCTTGTTTTGTCCTCGCCACCAGTAGTTCTCTGCCCTGAAAGACATGGAAATACTGAGGATGAAACACGACAAACCACAGTTGTTGACGTGGAGACCCATCTGCAGGTCATTACACACCAAATATCTACCGGACATTTAACAATTTAATAATTACAGTGTACTGCATTCAGTTTAATAGAAATTCAGTATCTTAGTGAGCACTAATGAGCGACTTAAATAAAAATATCTAAAAGATCACTGGCCTGTACACTGAAAAGAGATGCATTTAATTAGTTTTCCTTCGAAGAGGATTTATCAGTAATGAGGTTGGCAGGTAGGTTTGTTTGGTAAAAGTTACAGATTTGGAGGAAGGCTTCTTGTTCAGTCTTACACCCACCTCCCCTCTATGATGGTGATGACATCATTGATCTGGATCTGGAGTTTGTCAGGCTCATCAAAGTCCTGCAGAGCACACATGTCTGTGGGCATGGTCTGAAAACACACAAAGACACACAAAAAATACACATGAGACACCAAAGTTTTAACACAGCAAACCTTTATGAGTGGGTCATACTGTAAACTGGTTGTCATAGTCCTCCCAGCTGAGGGCATGTTTCAGTTTCTACTTTGCAGTAAATCCACTAGGTGGAGCTAAAAGTCAATTTATGTGATGATGGATTGCCGAGGGAACACTGGCCTCTCTGCACCAGAGGTGTCAATATTACCACCAAGTGTCTTTTGCTTAATAGACTTGCATGCAAATGGAGAACCAAGGAATATGCAGTATCCCTAACAGTTAAAAAATAAAAACTCAAAAACTCCTCATATTTAACACCCTGAATAGACTCCTGTGGCTACCCAAATGACAGCTCTCCTACCTCAAGCAGGAACTCACGCAGGGCGACAAAGGTTGGTCTGTCGTCTGGTTTCTGAGCCCAACACTGCAGCATGACATTATAGATATCCTGCGGACAGTCTTCAGGCTTAGGCAGGCGTTCACCTTCTTTATCAATCTTGTGCAGGATCTAGGTTTCACAAAGGAGAACAAAGTTGAAAGACAAAAGTAAGGAAGACTGAAGAATATGTCAGTTTACATGTGACTACTGTAGTTTTGTGGGTCTGCCTGTGTTACTTTAGCTTCAGGATGCTTTTATACATATACTGTAGGTGTTTTGGGTTTTTTTTCTGTGTGCGTTTACCTGGCTCCCATTAAGACCCAGCCAAGGCTCCTGGCCATGTGTGAACATCTCCCATAGAGTGACTCCAAACATCCACGTGTCTGTAGCATGGGAGAACGTTCTGGTCTTCAGACTCTCTGGGGCGCACCTGCAGCAGGACGGAGAGCAAAGCCTCACATATACTGTACATGTGTGTATGGAAACTTAAACTAAAATCACACATGTGTATGAATGAAAATTGCAGAAAGAAAGTTAGATTGCTAGCTAGCTGCTTGGCTGATGCAGAATTTGGCAAATGAAAAAAATTCCCAGCAAGCACTGTTTTATAAGAATTATCAGCACGGCTGGAATGCAGCTGTGACCGATCAGATTCCTCTGTGGAAACTTTGTGCAATAAAATAAATCAGACTCCCACCCTAACCCCTAAAACCACTGCCTGAATTGCATCCAATTACAGCTTTGGTTATTGTGCTGCCCTCTCAGTCCACCCACCATGCAAAGGGGACCTTTCGATGCTCCTGCATGACATAGTGCTCATGGTTATTAGGCAGCGCCCTCATCAGGCCAAAGTCACCGATCTTCACTCTGTGAGCTGAGGCCAGCAGGATGTTCCTAAAGAGAGAGGCTCAAATATTTAACAACTTTCTGTACTTTTTTAATCTAAACACACATGTTTGTTATACAGCACTGTATCACCTCAGTCACTACATCCTTTAACATTGCAGTGCAAAGGTGGTATTTTGGGAAACTGGGGTGCAGCTGTTTCCATTGTATAATCTTATACCTACAGTTTAAAATTATTGGTGTTTTATTTGAACTCTGGCTCAGGGTTTTGGTCAGGTGGTATACGACTGATGTCATCAACACACTCATAAGTTCACAGATGTTCACAAAACTGTCCAAAACCAGAGGCAACAACAAATATGAGGAATTCTATAAAAGGTTTTATGAATAAGAGTTTTATTGTTTATTTATTTGTTGAAAGGAGGAAGAATCATCAAACTGACGTTGACCTAAAGCATGAAATTTAAATCCCATTATGGTTTTGGGGAATGGTTTCAACCCTAGCAGGAGATAAAGAGAAACTGATTGAAGTGTTGCATTAAACTAGATCCACCAAAAAAGGGTGAGTTGGAATCCTGTCCTATAAGTGTCCTGTTCTGCATGCAGCCAGGACCTACTGCAGGTTTTAACTGAAGGCATCAAATAAACCTGGGATGTATTAAGAATACAATTCAGTGTCTGGTAGGTTATAAAATCAGCAGGACCTTAACTTCAAAGGTCCAGCATTTAAAACCACAGCTTGAGTAATCCTCTCAGTGTTTGGCATACAGCAACAGCTGTGTGTAGTCATTACCATTTTATCACAGCTTTAACTGGGAAAATGACTCATTTTTACCAGCCATTAAGATTTTTCTCAAACATCTACATAGTGTCAACAGTTAAGTGAAAGTGACGAATTTGGGAAAGACCAAGAACTTAGACCACCCAGCACAGCCAACCAGTGACTCATTGTGCTCATGGGCCAAGTCTCCCTGTAATGGCCTCTAAATTTCTGGGTGGAGGAGAAGGAGAAGTAATATAAATAATTCAACACACCAGTAAAACAATCCCTGAAAGAAAAATAGGTTTCATAGAGAATGTGAGAGATACGTCTTTAAAAAATAAGTTTTGACCTTTTTAAAGCTGCTAAAACCGATTAAGTCCACCTTAAAAAGTTCTCTGTCCCCTACCTGGCTGCCAGGTCCCTGTGGATGAACCTCCTCTGCTCCAGATAGGCCATGCCACAGGCCACCTGTACGGCATACTGACACAGAGTGTGGATCAACACCGGGCCCTGTGGACGGACACATCGCAGACGCTCCAGCAAAGAACCGAGAGGAGCCAGCTCAGTCACCTTCACAACATGGAGAGAGAGGGGGGGGGG
>NTHP01000879.1:5424-16344 GCA_003416845.1 Oplegnathus fasciatus | reverse complement strand
CACTGTGCTGAAGGGTAACTGAGAAAAACACATATCAGCTCTAGCAGATTAGTTAGTTAGCTACAGTACATCTACATAATGGAAACGTGTGCATCAAATAATAGAAGAAGAAAAAGAAAGAAAGAAATCAAATTTGCTGAATTCATAATTTTTATATAAAAAATTCTTGCCTTTCTCCAAGTAACTTAAATGTTTAGTTTGTGAAGAGCCACTTCAACCTTTGTGCCTTGTCCATGTTTAAAAAATCAATTTCTGTGGGGCTTCCTGGTGGCTTAGGGGGGTTTAAGGCACTGGCCATGACTTGCTGACTCTTCTGTTAACTGTCTTATTAAGGGACTGCCCCCATGGCTGAGGGGTTAAGACCCTGACCATGAACTGGGAACTTTTGCTTCCAGCTCACATCTAAACCTAATGAAAAGGATGTGGTTGAAAGATGGCTTGTCCCCGACCCAGCAGGCTCAGTTGGGATCAATCATGGTTGGGCACGGAGTCAAACGTCCCTAATGGCTTCCATTTACTGTAGAAGGCACAATATTTCATGCTGGGTTGTCAGGAGAAATATTATCCTCAACAAATCCTCTCTCATCACCCCTTTCCCAGAAAGATTTCCACTTCAGCTGAATCAGAGGTGGACAGGCACGCTGAACAAATCCACTGTGGACAGAGGTGTGTGTGAGGGGGATGAAAGGGAGAATACATGTGTGTGTTTGTGTGAATGTGACACAGAGTGGGAGATAGATAGACCTCTATGCTACATAATCCTCGGCTCTCATGCTATCGTTCTCAGAAGTGTTGAAGGGGCACGTGAGCATGTGTGGTGTTGGCTTTCCCCCCGTCCCTCCAGGCTAAACAGGTGGGATTTAAGAGGGTGATCTAAAGCCTGCGGGGCAACACCGGGCCGTGCAGGGTAGCAGAGGACAGGATTAGGGGAACAGGAGGACGGGTCGAGGGTCCCACCGCCTCACTTAATCTGCGTGTGTGTTGTCGCCAAGGTCACAGGTGATGAGGTATGCAAATCATCAGAAGCTAAAGCTCCCTCTCTGTTTCACTGCCATCTGGGTGCCTGGTCACACATCATGCCAGGGGCTGTGTGAGTGTGTGTGTGTGGTGACATTGAAGTGACACAGAACATGCTAACTCATTCACACCCTCAGCTAACATGCCAACCCTGCTGTCCTGGAATCAAAGCAGATCCCACATATGGTTCCTTCAGTTTAAGCAGTTTAAGCTACTATGATCTAGTGCTGAGCAACAATATAATATCAATCAATATTATCAACTTTCTTATCATATCATATGGACATATTGTGTTACTGTCATTTTTAATGCACAGCAGTGGACAAAGTTCATCGCATTAAATATTAATCTTATAGATTTTGCATACATTTGCCATACCGTGATATACATCAACATAAGAAAAATACTTATTAATAACATGATATTGATTGCAATCATGTTGTCCAGCCCTACTAGCATCTGATTCACCATCTCTGACTTAAAACTGCATTGAATCTGAGCTAACTGTATGAAGAGGTAGTGTTAGAGGTAGCATATTGTTAGACACCATGCAAACTCTTTCCTAGTTCCCACCTGCAACATAAAGTACAAATGAGCAAAGTTTCACAGCCTCAGTTCTCCACTGAAGCGCTACTCTGTGAATAACGTTCTATACCTGCTATTATCATTTCTCTATCTGGCCACAGGAGGGCAGCCTGAGGCAGTGAGAGGAAAAAGTAACATTTCAAGCAGTTTTCATTCATGTTTATGTGGCAAGTGTAAGTACCGAAGCCAAAATCTGATTAATTTCTTTAAACAGACAGTGAGCAAGAACATATTTTAAATTCTGACTTGGCCTGATTTCATAGTATCCGGCCCTAAACGTGTCTGAACAGCAGACAGCAGAGTTCACATGACTTTTAACTACGCGTAAATGAAGAGTTGCTATTACTCTACACTGGTGCTTGAGAGAAAGGTGGAGGACAGCTGTACTGGAGGTGCTCAAACATTTCAAACCACACAGTTATTTGTGCTTATGTTGCTTCAACGCAATCAAAACTCACTGACACAACCAGTGTATTTGAAATCATATTGGAAACATATTGGACTCTTCATCATTTTCAGAATATTTAAGTAAGGACAGTGGTAGACAGTAAGTAAGTCAAATTATTCAGCAGACTGCTGCTCAAACTGATGCAGGTTAGATGTTAATAATTCTCTATAATGTCTGTCGGCAGCTTCCAGGGACATAATGTCTTCTATTTTTGGAAAAAGCAGACATCCCTATCTAGGACTGATGTCGGTGTGCAGGAGTGTACTATTTATTCTCTAGCTTGGCAATGAGAAAAAGTGAAATGCCAGCTTAATGATTTCCATCCACACGCTCACCGTGGCCCCAGAAGCAGCCTGATAGATGGCATTTTAAGAAGGACTAGAACATTACGACACATGTGGCGAACTCCTCCCCAATTTATCACATCTACCGTAGCAATGAGTTTCCAAAACTTGTCCAGTCGCAATACTCTCCTAATTCTTCAACGCATTCTCATCAAATTGAAGCATTACTAAAAACCATAAAAATATCAAGACTTTCACAATTTTAATGCCTTAAAACGGATCATTTAATATTTTTTGGGAGCTTTAGGGTACCCTGTCTCATTCTCAACAGTTGAGTATGTTTTTTTCTTTGTGCCTAAAGGAGGAGCACAGTAAGTGTGGGTGTGCAAGTGTGCGTGTGTGTGGGCGGTGATATGGGCTCTGCCACAGACCTGCAAGAAAGACTGCAAAATCGCACCATCACTATCTACAGTGGCATACAAGTGTGTGTGTGTGTGTGTGTGTGTGTGTGTGTGTGTGTGTGTGTGCCCGGTCAATATGTAAGCTGCTCTTCCGGTCCCCTCTACGCAGAAGGAGTGATTCAGCAGAGTAACAATAGATAAGAGAGACAACAATACACACTGTACCCTGTGGCCCTGAGTGTGTATATGTGTGTGTGAAACAGAGAGAGGCTAAAAAGATAAGGAAGGAAAATACAGACTATCATGAAGGAAAACAACAAACTGAAGTGAATTCACACACAGGAACTCGGTGCTTAGACAACCTTGATACACAAGTGCTATCAGTGAGACTCAGACATTCATGTCTGGTTATTATATCAGTAAACAACTTGTTTCTTTCTTTATGGATAAAGTTTGCACAAAGTTTGCTGTATCATAATATTTATCGACAGCTAAATATACTATATATATATAGATATAAGAAATATAGATATAAAATTACATATACCATGATAGAGGATTTTATCTGTATTGCCCATCCCTTCGACAGTGTAAAGCTGGGGTTTGTTTTGTGTTAGGCTTGCTAAACAACAAAAAAACTAAATGTTTTTACTGACAGATCTACTATACTACTATATTTATACTACTACTATACCATACTATGGATCCACTATGCTATGCAGTTTGCTACGACAGCTATGAGGATTTCTAGGGGACTACTTTCTATGTTTACTCTCAGGTAGAGAGACAAGTGTTTGAGATGATCTCTGTTACACTGAAGTTCTTTGGAAAGTTCTTTGGAGGCTGGTGCTCCATGCCCTTAATGGTGGTGCGTACAATGTTATCATGGCCAGTGGCCAAAAAAATCAGACAAACACCCAGACAGAAATATCTGAATTTCCCTTTTTTAAAGGCTTTTTTGGCTTTTATTTGTGGACACAGTAAAGATACAGACAGAAAATGCATATGACCGTCTTTGTGGTTATATGGTGTATGTCTCTACGAGGCTGCCAGACACCCCGGAATTTCCCTTTAAAGAGACAACTTGAATAAAACTAGAGATGAATCCTGTCAGAGATAAATACGTATAAAACTGACAGCTCCAGATTGTGCCTATAAGACTAATCAATGTAAATAATGATCTGTACTCTGAGGTTTATCTTGCGGATTTAAAAGCAGAGCTTGGATTTAAAGCTATGGGAGGCTCTAGTCTTCTAGCCTGTGAGCTGCCAATGCCACAAGGTGATCTATTACAGGGTCACTTAATCAGGAAACCTGATGCATTAACAACACGGCGAACATACAATACACCCGGAAACGACAGACAGCACGCCACTCCTCAGGGGGGCGGGTAATGTAATAGCTGTGTATCTGTGTGGAGGAACAGAAAAAAGAGAAAGGATAATGAAGAAAAGAAACAGGCAGAGGTGAAAGGAGAGGGGAGCTAGAGAGGGAGTGAGAACGACAGTGAGACGTGTGACAACTGCTCTGCAGGTAGATTGATTGAGGAGCCAGCAGACTGGAGCAGCAGGGGGGGTATGGTGTGACAGCCAGATGTAAGTTTGGGGTTAAAATAACACTGTCCTCTCTCTCACACCCACACACACACACTTTGACTCCCAGAGGCTCCCTTTCCTCCGAGTTCTCCTCTGTCAGTCTGGGCCCCCGAGGCCCTCCAAGCATTCAGAGACACTCTCCACAAAAAGCACACTCACTGGTCGCTGCTGCTATTCTGGGAGCTTCCTCTCCGCTCCCCGACTCCCTTGTAGTCCCTTACCCTCCATCCTCATACTTTCTCTGTCCACCTTTCCTCCCGCTGTCACTTTTTTATTTCAATCCTGAGTAACTAGTAACTCAATCACCAGTTTTCTAGGAAACATGGATTCTTTTCTTAGAGTCTCACAGGCTATAACGGAACACATTTTCTTTCCCCTTTCCCTTTTAATTATCTTTGACAAATGCAGGGAAACAAACTACAGTTTTACCTTCAGGTCACAACAGCTGGTGAAACCTAAAATTCTCTTTACAGTTTTACCAGTCGCTCAGATTTCTAGGAACTGAATCGTGGGTAGATAACTTCCGATATGAACAATAGATTAGTAAACCTTACTTGAATTTTGCACTTAACTGGTCTTAATTTTCCACTCCACCAGCACACCACTCGTTGTCAGTTTTCAATTTAACTCATTCAATGTCAACTCAACTTTATTGACACGACATGTAAATACATTTTTATTCCCAAAGCTCTTTCTCTCTGGCTGGAACTCAGTATCTCTGCTCTTTATTACCAAATGACTGAATGTCCCCGACTGGAATCATCACAAGAGAGTTTAAAGTTTCTCTTTGCATGGGAAAACCTCTCTGACTGACGGGGGCGCATTTGCTCTGCTGGGTTCAAGCCCAGCAAGGTACTGAGTTATTTTATGGACAAGGTGTTTGCATCCAATCAACCAAAGCAGAGGTGCCAACTCGAAGCTCTAATACGTGATAACAAAAGCTCAGAATGTGCGACTGCATTCAGCTGATGGAAGTTAGATTTTAAACAAGCATGTGAAACTGTAACGCAGTGACAGTAACGAAACACTAATGCATCACAACATGTTTGTGCCAGTGTGCTATCCAGTGCGGCATATCTATACATATTTTTCTAAGTCTTGAGATGTTACATGTGAATACCAAATTTTGTGCATGTAGGTGAAACATACGGCGAGGGCTATTTCATTGAAATTTTGCAAGGGGCACTATCAAGCCAATTTGCCACACCCAACCCAATGACCCTCATCAAATCAAAAGTTTTACCACTTTTTATATGTATATAAAAGTACAGAAATATAAGCATCAACATGTACTAAAAATATGAAAATTAAAAGTACTCATTAGGCAGCAGAATGGCACCTCAGAGTGTTATATTCTCAGATTATTATAAGCATTACTCTGTAAGCAGCATTTTAATGTTGTAGCTGGTCAAAGGGAAGCTAACTACTTCATATACTGCTGGGCTGTTTGATAAATGTATCATTTTATAAGTTGATGTTTTGTAACTCGTAACTATAGCTGTTAAATAAATGTAGTGGAGTAAAAAAGTACAATGTTTTCCTCTGAAGTGTGGTGAAGCAGAAGCATTAAGTAGCATCAAATGGAAATACTCAAGTGCAGTACAATTATACTTTACGACAGTACTTGAGTAAATATACTTCCCCCACTGAGCTTCACATTACTTAACAAATCTTTCACTGGTAAGAGTACAAATGAAATGTTTCAGTCAGACATCCCCTCTGGCAGAGGAAGGAGGCCTGACCTCAACAGTACTGTGAGATAAGCATCTTTAGCGGGACTGCCACTCCACCTGCCCTCAACGCTGCTCCAATTATAGAGCCGTTTACACAGCTAAACACTGATGGTCTGCCTCTGATAAGTAAACAACCGGCCTGGCAGCAGCATTCGGTCAATCGTGTGGTGTTTCACGAAACAAAAGCATATACAAAGTGTCAGTGAGTGCACCCACTCACACAAAGGCATGTTGGCACAGCTCCCACATTCACAGGCACACACACTCACAGAGTCTGTTCCTCTCACTTTCGCTCTCAAACACACACTCGATTATTATTTCTCTTTGTACTGAGGCTTGCAGACACCTGTTTGGGAGTGTCTGGCTGGCCGGCATCCTATGCGTGGGTCTGTTTGTGCCTGAGGAACAGAGGGGTTCCTATTGAAGCCACCAGTGTGACTCTCACTTCCTCCTACTCTACCTCGTCAGCTAAGGATTGTTATTCGGTGACTGTGTCCTACAAATAGAAAATAAATAAATCTGGGAACATGACAGATCCCCTTTGGATACACAAACACAAGTGTGATGAAACAGGAAATGGTCAACCACATCCATCTTCTGATTTCAGGCGTGTATCTGCAAGATGTAGAGAATTTTTTCCTCTTTTCTTCATCATCCTGCCATGCTATCTTTAACTCTCTCACACACACACACACACACACACACAAACACACACACGAAAAACCAACAATGTGACCCAAGATGACATCATCCCCGGGAATTTGCTCCTCTGCATTTCAAAGGTGAATAGTTCCCATTCAGACATGGAGTGAGCTGGTCTGTGGGCCTCCCCGCTCTGAGGAAAGCACAGTCACTGTTTTGGCATGATCTCATGTCTGCATAGCTCACACACCGAGACAGAATAGCAAACAGAAAGTATGGCACATAAACTGTCAGATACACAACCAAACTCGTGTGTGTGTTTAAACAGTGTACACTACGGCAGAAACATGCACAGCACACAATCACACCCAGCTGCAGAAAGAATAGCATTGATACAGTGCTACTGTCTGAGATACTGAATGTTTGCGCTTGTGTGCACACAATCTTCTTACCTGCAATATTTCAGTCATAGAAACCTGGTTTTCTTTCCTGGTCTGAGTCCAGCGTCTGCTCTGATACCGTAGGTACTCCTCTCAGGTTGATGACAGAAGGTCAGCCACGTGCAGACGAGGCCCCCAGTCCATTGAGGTGAGCCCAGCTACAAGTCCATGGCACTGCAAGGCTAGCATGCGCTCACATGATTTCATCGTCGTCGTCCATCGGTAAACACAAACCCAGCAGTATGTTTCAGGACTTGCCTGGAAAAAAAGACAAAAAAACAACCAAAAAATGGTCCAGTTTTAGTCTGAAATGGTCTAAATATCATAATTTTTCCTTTCATAAAGCATTATGGAGAGCTCGCCTCATCACCTCCAACTGCAGATCTGCTGTATTTCCCGTGCACACGGCAACATGAGGCAGAGTAACACCTTTACGAGTACTCCGTCTCCCCTGCCCTGAGTGACTGTAAGTGAGCTCCCATGGGTCTTTGTGCACCCACAGAGAGACCTAATATTGTGATGAGAGAATGAGTCAGGGCCAGGACCCTGGGGAGGTTTACAGGGTTTCAACAGAAAAGGACTTGAATGCCCTGAAGGGCCTCCTGCAGACACACACTCAGTTTGAACACACAGGCTGCTAATAAGCACAGTTTGTTCTTTGGGAAACAGGACAACAGTTTCTACTAATGAAAAAAGTGAAAAGACAAGATAAATTATTTAAATGATATTAAGTCTACTCGCTGTTGGAAGATGGGAGGCCTAACACTTTAGGGTATTGTACACACACTTAATAATGATCTTCATGGAAATGACTTTTTTTCAACAGACTATATATATATATATATATATATGTATATATAAACATCATGCATTATATACTGTAAGTGCCGCCAGAACAGCTTCAGTGCTCCTTGGCATTGATTCTCCAAGTCTCTGAACTCTACTGGAGGGATGAACACCATTCTTCCAAAAGATATTCCCTCATTTGGTGTTTTGATGATGGTGGTGGAGAGCGCTGTCTAACACGTCGGTCCAAAATCTCCCATGGGTGTTCAACTGGGTTGAGATCTGGTGACTGAAGGCCATAGCATATGATTCACATCATTTTCATACTCATCAAACCATTCAGTGACCCCTCGTGCCCTGTGGATGGGGGCATTGTCATCCTGGAAGAGACCACTCCCATCAGGGTAGAAATGTTTCATCACAGGATAAAGGTGATCACTCAGAACAACTTTGTATTGATTTGCAGTGACTGTTCCCTCTAAGGGGACAAGCGGACCCAAACCATGCCAACAAAATGCCCCCCACAACATAACAGAGCCACCGGATCTGCATTTGTTATGTTTGTCCACTCATTTATTCAGGTTTTTCCTTTAATTTGTCACCTGTCTATATATATATCATATATTTAATTTTAATGTCCGTTAGTCTTTTTTTTTTCCCTTCCTATTTCAAGAGAAATGAAACTTACCATCTACTGAGATGAAGAGGAAGTCAAGTATTTCAACAACAACCACCCACTCACACTTTATACACATGACCAAACACAGTGTTGGCAACACCTGAACTGAGTTAACCGCAGAGATGTGCAATTTCCTCATGATAACACTATTGCACAACTGAAAAGTGAAACCACTTGGGTCAGATGAATTTGATATTTTTGATTAATCTACAGTATAATTACCTCGGAGCACGACTCAAGATCACACATAATTTGATATAAATCCTGAAAACCCGAATTAAAGGAACATGAAACTCTATTTGCCTGTAGTCTGCTGAATCAATAACCTACAGTAGGCTACAACCGGAAGCAACTTCCGATGCTTGATGTGGATTGACTTGACATTGTTCCAAACCAGGTCTGGGGGCTGTGGTAGGAATGCCTGAGGGGCCCTGTGCAGGAGAGGGCAGCATGAATGAATCAATGCAATTCACACAGACACACGAGGACACAGTCCACCCACCACCTAGTAAAGTAGCTGACTGGAGCCTACAGTGTCAGAGGAGAAGCTCACAACAAGGAGAAACACCAAGCTATTCTTCCTCCCTGCATACGCTCCACAAATGACTCCTTTGTCTGTGAGAAAAAAAAAAACGACGTATGTAACTGTGCACGGTGGAACACGAGCACGCTGGACAGTAACACACACCAATCACGTACAAGCTCACAGGCGTGAACTATAAACAAATACACACTCAACAGTCTGGCAGCTTTTAAGTGACAAATAGCCACTGGGATATCATTCATTTATCGACACGTGCACTATTCATGCATTAGTGGCTCAGGCTAAAACAGTGAGCTGCATCTTTTTCTATTGACAACAATCTGTAACATGCCAGAGGGCGACATCACACGACCCCAGCGGATTTCACATTTTTGTTACGCAACTCTGTCAGTGGGCAGGGCAGGGAGGAGAAGGTAGTTTATGGCTGCAGCCCCCACCCTGGCACATAAAGACACACAAACACCACCCGGTCCCTAGAGAGTGTAAGAAAGGCCAGAAATAAACTGCGCAAACACAGTCAAGCACAGAGGCCTATTAAAACACGGCAAATATACAGAAAAAGCAGCTCTCTTGCCTAACTGAGGTCTGAGGAACAACTACAGTGACTACCAGCGTCAGCAAAAGAGGTCTATTTACTAATATGTAATGTACCACTGCAGTCCAGACTGAAATATCTCAGCAACTATTGGATGCATTGCCATAAAATTTTGTACAGACATTCATGGTCCGCAGAGGATGAATCCTAATGACTGTGACGATTCTCTGACTTTTCCTCTTGCACCATCAGAAGGTTGACATTCGTAGCTTCAAGTGAAATGTGAAAAATTCAGCCAAGACATACATGTCCCCCTCAGGATGAAACCTTAAATCTTTCATCTCGTGTCATCACTAGGCCAAAATTTGTATTTGCCATTACTTTGGTTTGTGACCAAATACCTGAGAAACAAATGAAATTCCAATTAGTGTTCAGTGCTAATTAGCAAATGTTAGCATGCTAACACGAAACATGGTGAACAAGGTAAACATTACCTGCTAAACATCAGTATTGCAGCATTGTCTTTGTGAGCATTTTAGCATGCTGATGTTAGCATGTAGCTTAACGTACTGCTGTACCCAAGTACAGCTTCACGGAGCTGCTAACAAGACTCTTAGTTTTATACATCAGTGCATGTGTTTCTGTCCTTATTAGCGTATGAGCAGTCAAAGATACTGGGCTGTTGGCTAACTGGCTGGTTGAACATCAGATAGAACGTTGGTCGCGGTAGCTATTGTTTTTATGTTGTGTTTTTGTCATTTAATGTTGGTCACTGAGCAGTTCCACTGGAAACTGGTTTTCAAGCGTCTTGCTTGTTGGCACCTCATCAGTGGGCAGCGACTGACATGGCGAGAGTATTTGACTTAAAACTAGTGACCTTGCAGTCAACATTTGCATATCAAGCTTACATGATGCAAATCCAGTCCATCCAGAGCAAAATGTGTTCCCACACCCCCACTGTACTAAAAATTAGGATAGTAATACCAGTTTACCACAGAATGTAACAAGATCATCTGTACATGTTACAGCATTACTAAAACAATATTAGTACATAATGCTCTTCATCCTGTCTCCTAACTCTTTGTCTTTTTAAATAAGCTCATAATTAACCAGGATTGGTCAGGCTGAATAGAAAGCCTGGCTCTCCTGTCTTTTCCACTGCAGAGTCACTGCTGATTCATGCACTCCACTGTCAACAGAAAAGTCTTTCATTCATGCTGCCCCCCCCCCC
>NTHP01000878.1:80798-135785 GCA_003416845.1 Oplegnathus fasciatus | reverse complement strand
AAAAAACTGCCATCAAGTGATAAGAATCTGTACAAAAGGCATTTTCCTTCCTCTTTGCATTTGCTCTTTATATCTTTGATAACATACCTTTTTTCAAACAGTAGAAATCAGTTTCCTTCTCACACATTGTTTAAGAGTTACTATAAGAGTAAGGGCTGGGGGTAAGAAAGGTTGAAACCCATTTCTAAGTGGCTTCCTCCCATTCCTTTCCTTCATTTGTTTGCACATAATATATGTTAGAGTACTAGATTACAAAGAGTATTTATTGCTCACATCTTGACTGTTCTTGTGATGAAGGAATAAGGCATAATAAAAAGACATGTAAGAGGAGGAAACTGTAGGTAGTAGAGATATTCTTAAACCTCTCAGCCCTGTGCCCCCCTCGACCTTGAAGTACCTCAGACTGCCATATTCTGTCCAGATGTTCCTCTACTTTCCAAAAAGGGTGCTGATGTAAAGTAGAGACACGATGCCTAAGTCTATCTGTGCCTGAAACACAATTTGGCCTGAAGCCGCTGTCGAGCTGCTTTAATCCACCACACGGAGGCCTCGATTTAGAGGAAACGCCATCACTTCCTCTCGCCTACTCTGATGTCACTTTAATGTCGTCACCTTGATGCCCAGATACGGGTGGGGAGTGGGTTATCAATTTTGACCTTTGGCTTGTAGTCATTGTGATTAGATAAGATGACGTGCGTGCATTAGATGAGAATGTGTATCACGACAGGGCTGCTTGTGCGCGACTTGACACCGTTTTAAGTGTGAAAGACTTGACGTCTTCGAGGAGTTGCCTGAGGGTTGGAAGAACAGATATTAGCCTGGAGATGTGATGTCGATGCATGTATCCCCGGTGTGTTCCCAAAGTTTTGTTTCATTGGACCTACCACACTTAACCTTACCACGGGAGGGATTTTTAATAACTGGATATCTTCCTCTTTTCATGTTGTTTTTAAGAGCAGACATTTGTTTTTCTTATGCAAATATTTGTAAAGGTTTCTTTCTCTTTTGTACATGACATCACTATTGTAAACACTGTAAATAGTCAGTGCATCTGCGACAACAATCACTAAAACGTGTAGAGATCTAAGAGAAGGCATGGCCCCTGTATGCAGAACACGGGCGTCCTCGGCGGTTTTATTGTCTTCCTCCAGTAGGAAGGAGCACTTGGCTTAAAAGGGGGCCTAATAATGGTTGTATGGCATGTCTCTATAACCACATCAAATCCCATATGTCTAACATTGAGCAATGGACACAATAAAGTCATGCCATTCTTCACATCACTACCTGTCTTGGTTTTCTGTTTACATTATATTATCCACTAGAGGGCGCTAATGCTACTGTAAAGGATCATTTATTAGGCTGTATGATCATTTTATCTCTATGTGGTGCTTGTTGTCATGGCAAAATGTTATTTATCATGACTTAAATGTAGTTTTAATTGTTTGTACATGTGAAAAACTGTGCTTATAATTACAACAAGCCAGGGTTTTTCCCGTCGTAGGGTACAGGTCCTAATAGAGATGAGGATGTGACTGAAGTGGGGAGGGGGGGTATTAAAGTAAGGGGATGGGTGGAGTTGCCTACAAGCCCAGCAACCCTCACGCTATATATATTACCTAAGACCCTCCTGGCTCCTTCATCCAGAGGACTGGCCGTCTGTCAGCACGATGCCAGGCAAACCTGCGCCCATCAAGAAGTCCCCAGCCAAGAAGGCTGCCGACAAGGCACCTGAGCCCGCCCCGGAGGCTGAACCCGCTCCCGTGGAGGCTCCACCTGCGGAGGCTCCACCTGCGGAGGCTGCACCTGCGGAGGCTGCTCCCGCCGAGGCACCGGCCGAAGCAGCTCCCGCAGCCGAGGGAGAAGCAGCCCCAGCAGAGGACGCCCCCGCTGCTGAAGGAGGCGCTCCAGGTACCTTGAATACCTGAACCACCATTATAACCGCGAAAATCCCTCTTGAAAACGGGAGTAAGCTAACTTTACTAATCTTAGGAAGGTTGGACTAGCTCTCAGGTGTAAAGTGTTGGAGTAATACTGCCGCTTTTATAAGAGAGAATTTGGGAGCACAGAAGAATTTATGCTAAAACTATGCAATATAATAAAACAGCTTACCTCATGAAGGTTGTATGTTCCGTTTGTGCAGCTGTTTAAGAGAGGTGTTTAATCAACTTGATGGTCATTTTGGAGGCTGCAGTCAGTTTGTGATGCTGTTGAACTGTGTTGCATTAAACCAACAAGTGTTTCTATTATTTTGTCCACCCCATTTATATCATATGTATGAGGGTAGGCTAACGTTAAATAACAGAAACACCAACTGCTCTACAAACTGATTGCAGCCTCCAAAATGACCATGAAGTTGAATCATCTAAAACAGTTTCAACTAAAACTTTACCAGAACCTTCAGGGAGGGAGGATTTATTGCAGGACTGTTGTACTCTGCATTAGTTTTAGCAGGTGTATCTAATAAACTGGCAACACAGTGTTCATGCACATTCTGAGAGATGAACATTTGTTAAAAGTGGGCCTGTTTAACATTTGCTAATCTTCCTCTTTTCTCTTCTTTCTTCACACGTACCTGATCAGTAGTGACATTATGAGTTACCTTGCGCTTGTGGAGACCATGGCAGAGGATCAGAATATAGTTACAAAGTATGAAATGTTTGCATTATGGTTTATGTATGAATTAGAGATGCTACAATACTTTGCCCACTCAGTTTTACTGGAAACTGATCAAATATGTGAGTGCATGGTATAAACACACAGGCTGCTGCAGCAACTGCAACCCCCATCACTCTTAAAGCAAAAGTACAAATTTGAGGTACTTGTACTGTACTTGAATATTTCCATTTTATGCTACTTTCTACTTCCACGCCACTACATTTCAGACAGAAATATTGCACTTTTTACTTCTTCACTACATTTGTCTGACTGCTTTAGTTACTTTACAAATTAAGATTTGCATACAAAACCTATAAAGAGCTTATAAAATATGATATTTTGTTATAAATTAAACTATCGGCAGCTATTTTGATAATCTTTTTTGTGTACTTTTAATACTTTAAGTATATTTTCCTGATGATACTTGCATACTTTTACTTAAGTAACATTTTCAGTGCAGAACTTTTACTTGTAACAAAGTATTTTTACAGCGTGGTATCAGTACTTTTACTTAAGTAAAGGACTCTTAGTGTTGGTCAGCAGTGGTTGAGGCTTTGCAACTTTGCAAACTAGACTAGTAATACCCAGAAGTCATTATACTTTCCCAAACTTTGATGAGAAAAACATCAATAACTACATTAGTGAATTGCCTTTTATTCACTTTCTGTATCTACTATACTTCTCTTCACCTGCCAACATGTATCTAACATCTAATACACTTGCTGCTGATGGTACATTTATATTAAAATAGCCATTGTTGAAGTCTCTGCATCCTGCAGAAACTGTTCCTGTAAGAAGTAATGGAACCAGTAGCAGTGCAGAATGCATGGGACTTAAATAATGGTTAAATCGCTGGACCCACCAGTGACGTCTACATCACCACCGAGGTACTGGTAAACCCAGAGCCGAACCAGTTACATCTTCTCTTACTCTGTCTACATCCAGTAGAGAGGCGTTCCTCTTTTCTCTCATTCAAAGATTGTGTTCACCAGACCTTTAGGTTGGTAATGTAGTGGAGAGGCTGGTATAGTTTTTGCCTGCTAACCTCAACATGTAACCCCTAACTTCAGCTGAAGCCACAGCCACCGAGGAAGGAGCCGATTTGACAACTCCCACTGAGGGTAAACACACACACCACGGGCGGCCCACACACACAAGCTGTAATGCATGATGTGTGTGTTTTTTGGCCCACTGTGCATTACACATGGTGTCTTTGTTTCTTGCTCATGATCCGTTGCGTTTATGAGTATTTCTGTCTGTGAACTTCATCATGTGTAAGTTTTTAACCAACCCATGAGGTCTCTCTTTGTGGACGTGTCAGATCTTCTGCTGTGTGCAAATGTCTCTGAAATGTTTTTCAGGAGTCAGTTTTTGGGTCATAAAACCTTCTGTTCTAGTCACTGTGAATACCACAAGCCTCGCCCCCACCGCTCTGTCCTGCTGCTTGCTTCAGTGGAGTGTATCTTGATCAAATTAGCTTGAAACTGATTGATTCCCTGCATGAGTAATGTCGTAATGTAACTCACTAATTGGCTTTCCTAATGGCATTTTAACGCTAGCCGCTGCTCCCGCTGCTGAAGACGGTGCCGCTGCTCCTGCTGCAGATGCTCCTGCTGCAGATGCTCCTGCTGCAGATGCTCCCACAGACGGTAAACATAAACCGCCACACAGACGACAACATTACTACTCAACCACAAAACACACAGTGATGACTGCTTTATGGGAAATCTCATCAAACAAGTGCTATCCATCATGCTTTTTCCCCCAGCTGTGATGACTAGTGGATTCTTAACAACACTCTGAACCTCCTGATATCTTTTCCAGTGAAAATCCACAGTGATTGGCACGTCGAAATGTCACTGTATGGAAAAGATGCTCTGTTATCAGGTCCTCATTGCTGGTGTTTGTTCCTAAAGTGACATTAAACTCCTGCTTGTTTGATGCTAGCTGCTCCAGCAGAAGCTGCCGTAGTTGAGGAGCCACCAAAGGCCCCCACGCCCCCACCGCCTGCAGGTAACGCCAATATTTTCAGGCCCTGCTGTTTGCTTGGTCCTGCTTTGAACACATCAAGGTCAATGACAGATGTTGTGACAGGGACAAATTTCTCTTTTAAACCCAAAGATATTCACTTTACTGTCATGTATGACTAAGAAAAGCATCAAATCCTCACTGAAGAGAGAGAAGCTGGAAGCAGCAAATATTTTATATTTTTGCTTTAAAAATGACTAAAACCATTATTTGATTCTCAAAATAGTTGGATTAATTTTCTGTCAATCAACTAATGGTTTAATGGACTAATCATTGCAGCTCTACTGCTACTATGGAAAGGGATATAGGTTTGAGAGCAGATCTTACTTAATTAGAGTTGAAACGATTAGATAAATAATTGATTAGCTGATTGAGAAAATAATCTGCAACTATTTTGATAACTGGTTAGTTGTTACAGTCATTTTTCAATCAAAAATGCGAAAAATTCATTTGTTCCAACTTCTCAATTATGGAGATTTGCTGCTTTTCTTTGTCTTATATGTCTTTGGTTGAACAAAACAAGACATTTGAAGACGTCACCTTGGGCTTTAGGAAATTGTGATGGAAAATTTAAACTGTTTTCTAAACGATTAATAGTTGAATCGAGACAATAATCTGCAGATTAATTGATAATGAAAATAATTGTTAGTTGCAGAAGTAATCATGTTGTATAATGGAGAGTACGTAGGTGATTATTCCATTTTGTGTGTATTTTCTGTGTAATATCAGCTCATCTCACTGTCGTCCACTTCAACCCTTAATTAATCTGCACTGTTTGAACCTCCTTCAGTCCCCACCAGCGCTCCTCTGGACGTGTCTGTGGAAGATGTGAACGACTCCAGCCTCACCATTAAATGGAAGACACCAGAGGCCATCGGAGACTCCGGCCTGGACGGATACACTGTGGAGTACTGCAAGGATGGAAGTAAGTCGGTGTATATGTGCGAGTATGTATGTGAGGCTGTGCACCTGTCCCCAGAGTGTCAGAGGGCAGATAGACTCATAGCCGGGTCCAGGCCGTATACGGCAGGCAGCACTTCACCGGCTGTCACTGTATCTCCTGACACCACTTTTAGAAGCGCTCGTTTGCTCAGATGACAGCATGCCTTCTGAGATTTCACCACGGCGGCCAAAGTGTACTCCTTATGGGCAGGTTGTTTGTAAACTTGTGTCGACAGGCGATAGACCACTTAACCTGACCCATTAAGGGATGTTTTACACTTTTTGAAAAAAAAAAGTTTCAGGAGGAATATAAATGTAAAACAAAATAAGTTGCAACCTTATCAAGCTATCATGACATGCATACTTCACAGTGAAAATTGCACTAAAAGCCGCATACTGACACAAACTCTGGTTTTCCCTGCAGCAACGGACTGGGCTGTAGCAAACGAGGAGCTGACCCCAGCTAACCGCTACTGCATCAAGAATCTGACAACCGGTGACCTGCTGCATGTGCGCGTGGTGGCTGTGAACCCTGGTGGCCGCAGCGAACCTGGTACACTTGCTGAACCTGTGCCAATCCGCGAGATTGCTGGTGAGTAGCAGCCGATGTCACCTCTCAAAAAGACCACCCACAAGTGTCTACTTAAAACAGCCCAAACTGCAATTGTAAGCTTGTCCTTGCAGAAACCTTTGCAAGTCTACAATGTTAGAAAATTATTACTACTTGGAGAAACGGCCAAAGAAGCAACAGGAATGTCTTGATTTGTACAATGAGAATTTCTATCTTCTGTCTGTGGGGCTGCCCATGAGTGTGAATGTGTCCAAAAGTGTGCAAAATGTCCAAAAATATAGTTGGATTTCTCCACAAAAGTGCCTACAAAAGTCCAAACAGAAGTTCCCTCCGAAAGATACAGCTGCTATTTGACTTCTTCAACGGTGTAGAGACAGCCTTCAAAAGATCTGTCTCCAAACTCTTTATCAGGAGCTCTCTGATAGTTGTAACTTATGACCTATCCTTAAAATACTCATGTTGCAAGCAGGGCGGTAGAGGTGGTATTAACTGCCGGGGGGGGGGCCTCAGATGGACTGCACAGATGTATGCACATAAATCCCACAGGTGTTGACAAGACCTTTCATTAGCTGTAAATCAAGCTTTCACTAGTATACACATCGGTCTTAACTGCAGGTTTGACGAATAAGAAAGTAAGAAGGTCGAACACTCACAAATTTTCTACTCGTATTGTTATTTTATTGAATGAATAACAACAGTCTTTGGACATCTTTGTTTCTTGCTGGTATCACCTTAAAGGACTAAAAGAAATGTAAAGCTGACAAGAATGATAAATAATAATAAAGTTTATTTATTTAGCACTTATCAAAATCAATTACTGAAATGTACTTTACAAACATCGAATATAAAACCCTATATAACTCTAACCATTAAGAAAAATCAGGTGAAGATGGAAAAATTTGAATAAAATAGCAAAAGGAAAAAGGACTTATAAAATACCAATATGCATCCATATATATCCGTATCTGTATATCACAGATACAGATATAACTGATACAACATATTTAGGACATAGACCAAAGAAAAACATTGGATCCAGGCCGGGAGTCTTCCCTCTTATAGTGTACAGGATCTGTTGCACCGCTGCACCACATATTTTACTGTCTACTGCTGCATCAGTCTTCAACATGATTTAATGGAAGACTCAGTCGGGCAAAGGAAAACGTTTGGCTAATGAGCCATCTGGCAGCCATATTTTCTACTGACTTCAACCCTGAGTGTGACCTCACTGTCACGCACTCACTTAAATTTATGGCGGTGGCTCTCTAGCTGTCCTGTTGTCTGGCACAGGCATCACTTAATGGCATTGCAATACACACATTTTCAATTTTTGGCCATGCTAGCGAGACACGCCCCCCTCAGGATTAATTGTAATAGTAAAATAAGAATCTAGCGCTATCATTGGGTCAAAATTTCACTCACTAAATACCTGCGAAACTGATGACATTTCCATCAGCCTCAGCTGTACTTGGTGTTTAGTGCTAATTAGCAAATGTTAGCATGCTACCATGCTAAACTAAGATGGTGAACATTATATCTGCTAAACATCAGCATATTAGCGCTGCCATTGTGAGGATGCTTAGCATTTAACTCAAAGCACCACTGTGCCTAAGTACAGTAGAGTATGATATCTGAGTTTCGGTACTGACAACAAAACAATAGTTTTTTGATAAATATAAACATGTTTTTATTTAAGAAATAAATAAATAAGAAAGTTAAATGTTCTCTAAATACAGTTAGAAGTCGTAAAAGAACTGTGCTTAAATACAGTCTAAAATTATCATTTAAATCAGGAACTATCTGATCAGAGAATAAATAAACAACAAATCAAAAGTATTGAAGTTCAATACCCTGCCCGAGTCTATAATACATCTCTTTCTCATGAAGCTGGTGCCTTGTTGGTATATAAATTGTCAGAACTAGACATTTTTGGGTATCCTCATTACATCCTTTAAAAATTTACTTCAAAGTCACCTAATATTGTCCACTATTCCTCTTATATTGGTTTGTGTTTAGAAGTGCAGCAAATGGTTTCAGAATACACATGGACCCTCATTTTCCTGTCATCTCTCTTCTACTGGCTGTGATAAAGGGAAGAAATGCCCGTGTGAGAAAATGTACTAAAGTGACACTTTCAACCTCCTCTTTGTTTGTTTAAAATGACGGTTCCGTCACTGGAGCCTCGAATTTCCATCGGCGCTCACACCGAGTCACATTGACATAGTGTAGACCTGAGCTGATGTGCCCCAGTTATCCACTTTCAGGAGGACAGCTTATGTCTCCGAGCGTATTTCCTGGTCGGGCTTCTAACCGCTGCGGACAAACAGGAAACTTTAGTGGAGGGATGCAGTTATGCAGCCAGACGTGCTGGTCAACTGAGGGCAGCGAAACGTGAGCCTAATTGATGGATTCTGGGTGGCTTGTTGGGGGTAAATTCAGCTGTGTGTCAGTCACACGCCATCCTGACCAGACACCCACCACATGTACAAGCTTCTGATAAAGACACGCTGTCCTACATATGCTGAAAGCCCCCCGCAAAGACACTTTATCCAGAGACAAAGACAGATTATAGATTGTTTGCGGGAGGACTTGCTGGCTGCTGTAATGCCAGCAACACTTCTGGGCATTGCTGGGAAGTGTGCTGATTAGCAGGGATTAGTGTTTGAGCCAAATCTGGAGGCAGACCTGATCCTCATGGGGAATGATGCTTCCAGGAGCCGGATCCCAGCCTGCAGCAGCAGTGTTATGGTGACAAATGTTAGGACGAGGAGGATGAGACACAAGAAGAAGCAGGAAACCGGGTTAGGTGGGGAGCAACGGAGGGAGAAAGTGTGACAGCTATGAAAAGATGGACATGAGGTGGCGGAGGGCAGCAGCTTGGTTGTTTCATGTATCCTGTAAGCCTGAGAGCTTTTCAGACATTTGCTGCTTATGCAGAAACATGCGAGGGATGCTGTTCCTGATACTTAGCACCCGGGCCTTAACGAAACCATCCAGCATAGTGCCTCATGAAGTCCCAACCACAGTGCAATTGAATCCATATTATTTTATTCGCAGCTAGAGCACACCAGCAGTTATCGCAATAGATTTGGGTGTCTACAGTTCCCAGTGGGTCGTACTTGTTTGACTACTTCAGTCAGCTGGAAGCGACGACATCGTCCTGCTGCTTCTTTGTGCACGACACGAGGGAACACGTGTTCGGGTTCATCCAAGTGGCTCATCACCAAAGCTATTTTAAAAGCTGCTGGATGCAGGGTCTTCCTCTTTTGCCTCGCTCTACCCAGATACTGTACTTTTCCCCTCACGAACAGAAACTGTCTTCGAGTAGTTCCTATGTCCTTTTCTGGGTCTGCTGATAAAAATTTTTAATCTTACAAACATACTAGGCCTGCAACTACCGATTATTTTGATTTTGATTATCATTTAGTCTACAAAATGTAAAAAAAAAAATAAGGAAAGAGCCCACAGTGATGTTTTCAATTTGCTTGTTTTGTCCAACACTGAAAGATATTATATGTATGGTTTATATGGCAAAGAAAAGTAGCAAATCATCACGTTTTTAAAAGCTGAAACCAGAGAATAATTGGCGTTTTTGCTTGAAAAATGCCAAAATCAAATGATTAAAAAAAAAAGATAAATCTATAATAAAAATACTTGCAGATTAATTTTCTGTCAATCGACTAATTGATTAATTGCAGCTCTAAATCATTATAATCATCCTAAAAGACTAAAGTAAAAGAACACTTTTATACCAACATGTTTACCATCAAAACTATTTAAATTGGATTTTCTTGTGATAAGTTTGCATCACTGGACAGTATGAACTAACTTGGGGGTTAATTTTAGCTCCTTCAGTCATGTTCTCTTGTCAGCATTGCCTAGCAGTGGCTGATCTATTTAGGTCTTGTTGACCTGTCAGTTTGAGCATACATGACCCCACTTTAAAGACACAAGCGCAAAGTGTACCTCACACAGTCTGTACACTGTACACTGGGGGTTGGTAATGCTAGCTAATGTTGTCAAGTGGATGATTTATTTACATCGGTCAGATACCCACGTGAGTAAATCACCCACTTGACATGGTGATGTCACCAAATTCACCAGCGTATGCAACAGATCAGTTGATCAAAATAGAAACCAGGTGATGGATGAGGCAGAGGATACACTTGCCTGACTTGACTTCTTGTCTTTTAGACCGTCCCAAGATCCGCATGCCCCGCTCTCTCAGATCCCGCTTCGTCAAGCAGGTCGGAGAGCAGATCAACCTGGTCATCCCCTTTCTTGTAAGCCAGCACACACACACACACACACACACACACACACACACACACGTATAGTCCATGAATAACATAAACAGTTGGCACAGAAGACTTTACATTATGCTTTAACTTCTCATCTGTTATCTCTCTTTTTTCCAACTCCGCAGGGAAAGCCCAAACCTGCGGTGTCCTGGCTTAAGGATGGTCAGCCTTTGGATACGAAGAGGGTCAACATCAGGAACAGCGACAAGGACAGCATCATGTTTATCCGCACTTCTCAGAGGGAGGACTCTGGCGTTTACGAGATGGCTGTCAAAGTGGACTGCTTTGAAGACAAAGCCGCCATCACCCTTCAGATTGTGGGTGAGTCGCATACGTTTACACACACAAACGCACGCATGGATGCATACGTGCGTGCCGCCGTTCGACGTGTAAATGTTGACTTATTTCAGACCTCCCTGCTGAATCTGCTCAGCTGTTTGTGCAGCTGACTTGTTGACTTGTTGGTTCTGAGATTCGTGACTTGCCCCAACAGAAATTCAAAGCACTGGCCAACATACATCACACCTCTAACAATGATGCCCTTTGACCCTGCTGTCAGCTGCTGCTGTTAAAATGTGTGGCCTGCCGTTAGAGGCATTACCGTGCCAATGTATGGTTCACTTTTGATCTAACATGGGACAAGCAGGTTATGGTTTTAATCCTTTAAATAAATACTCACAGTAATGTGTCTCCTCAGAGCTGCCAGGCCCCCCTTCCAGTGTGAAGCTGGTAGACACCTGGGGCTTCAACGCTGCTCTGGAATGGACTCCTCCCAAGGATAATGGCAACACAGAGATCACTGGATACACCGTCCAGAAGGCTGACAGGAAGACCGGGGTATGGCAGACGTTCACATACAAATACATCAGGCCAATCACGTTGTCAGGCTGTTTGAGGTAGCAGACATAAGCTGGATTAACGGGAGTTAACAGGACAGTCCCTGGTTTCTATTGACAGTTCGGTGTCTGATTTCTCCCGTTGATGCTGATAGTGCCACCGCAACACGAGACAGATGCATCGTATATGATCAGGCCTGTCATGCTTTAATTATATCCCAAATTGTAACTGTGTTTACATTCTTTCATTCACTTACCAGTGCGAACGAAGGTGGGAAGAATTGTCTTGTGTCATTACTGAATATGGGACTATTCCGTGTAGTCGTCATAGTAGTAGTCTCCGCTAGGTTACTGAGAAGGAGGAGATAAGTGAGCCTTTTTTCAACTTGCTTTATGTTGTATTCACTCTGAACAATCACCACTGGCGTCATACATTTATAGGCGAAAACACAAGCAGCACATGCTGACCAATCACAGGTGTCACAGGTGTCTCCATAGCCCCAGTGTGTAGTTACATTGTTTGAGGAGACGACGGTGTAGCTCTGGAGCCTACGCGTGTGGCCACCATAGGTACGGTGTAACCCCTTAATGCAGAAGAAGAAGCTTTACATTCACACAGTGTTGTAAGTATAAGGCAGAAAATTATCCTGCTCCTTAAGTTAAATAAACTAAGTGTAGTATTGCTACTTTTACGTAAGTAAAGGATTTTTCCACCCCTGCTGGTAATAACCAATCCAATGAGGACACATCACAGTATAATGTTCTGTCGGTGCTGTACTAAACTGGCTGTCTGTTGTGTTCTCCGCCTGCAGGAATGGTTCTCGGTGCTGGAGCACTACCACAGGCTAACAGCCACCATCTCAGACCTCATCATGGGCAACTCATACTCCTTCAGAGTGTTCGCTGAGAACCAGGTGGGCATCAGTGAGTCGTGCGCCGTCACCAAGGAGGTGGCCACCATCCAGAAGACAGGTGACCTTCTTGATTCCTTCCTTAATTCTTCTGGGGTCAATTTGTTGATATGATAAAGAGTTTAATGGCTGGGCTGCAGTACAAGTGGGGTACTTATACTTTAATGAGCTGCAGTAAGTCTGTGAGAGTCTTGTTTGTGTGTGTGTGTGTGTGTGTGTGTGTGTGTTTAAAGTGAAGACTTGAGGAGTGGAAATGCCCTTGGCACTGCCTCATAATCATAAGTGGGTAGCTCTCTTGGCCAGTGTTCAGCTACTACTGAAATATATTTTAAGAGGCTCTGACAACATTAAGACAGCTGGCAGAGCAAGTGTTGCTCTTCCTGTGTGAGTGTGTGTTCTTGTTCATATTTACACAGTATTTACCTGCGTCCCTGCAATGAATGTCATTTGATTTTGTAGGTCAGTGCGCCCAATCTGGTGGTTTGTGTGTGTCCCCTCTTGCCACTTGTTTTTTTCTCTTCCTCTCTGTCTTTAATGATCTAAAAGGTGCGGTACTTGGTGTCTGTGCTCTGCACTTTCAAAATGTTGATCATGAGAAAATGGTACCATGTAGCACACATGTAACACAACAACGGCAAATGGTGTGTGATTTTTGCACACATTTGCCATGTCTTGATACATATCATTATTGTTTTGGCTGATTGGCTGGAGCTACATGGGAAGACAGATAATAAATGGCCAGAAAGTGTGGGAAAGCGGAAGTGAAGAAGTAGATTAGCAGGAATTCCCTACAGAAGGAAAGTGAAAGGGGAAAGAGCTTCCTTATTGAACATTCGCCAAAGCTTCATTACATTAATTTACCATTTTAGCTAAATGCTAAACTGGCCACTGTTCAGCAAAAGTTATTCTATGTATGTCACATGGCTGCAGCTGCTTCATTACTCGCCCTTAAATAAGAACAGACATGTATTGTAATTTTACATACAATACCAAGGTGTAGTCGCCAGTGAGATCTTAACCTTGTTCTGTGCGTTCACAGGTATTGTCTACAAGCCTCCCGAGTACCCGGAGCACGACTTCAGCGAGGCACCCAAGTTCACCACGCCCCTCAGTGACCGCGCTGCCACTGTGGGATATACCACCAAGCTGCTGTGTTCTGTTCGTGGATCCCCCAAGGTCAGACAGACACTCCTGTAGTATGTCTTATCTGTGTATCTCGTCCAGGATCACAATAGTGTTCCTTATTATGCCTCACTGATAGCTAATGCCAGCGGCTAGTATTTTAAGCTGTGATTGGTTGTTGGGAGCGCATTCTCACTTAACATAGCAAGAAGGGGCTGGGGAAACATCTGGAGGAGGAGGGTTATGTTTTTTGGATATTTTTCACAATGTAGGAAGTTGAATTCTATTTTGCTGATACAACATTTGTTATTCTATATTTAAATGGTGTTGTTCTTACTGGGGAACCTTGATAAATCATTTGAGTGTTTGGTATACTGCTTCAAATGAGGTATTAATGTCACTGCTATAAAGATCCACTGTAGAATCAGGGCAGGGCTTACACTGGTATGTCTATGTGAAGTTTTAGTATGTCTCTCACTGTTCTTGGCGGCCGCTCTGGTTAAACATATCTTTACAGTTGTCTGGCTGACGCAGATGGCTTAGGTGGCAGGCCGTGGTGGAAATGCAGTTGATTACGCGTCCTCGCTGTCCTTGGCCTTGACTAAGGACAGCAGCAATTGGCCGGTCTGCACATGCCAGTGTAGCTGAGACAAATCAAAACAGGAACTGATGTAGGCTCGGACTGCTGTCAGCAGGCCTGAAGGTGCCTGAAGAGCCTGAATTTGACAACACAAGGACTCGAGAGAAGAGGGACTGGTACCAGTAGATATTCATGTTTCAGGGACAGCCGAGAAGGTCCAGAACCCGTGGTGTGAGGTTTTTTAATGTGGCATGTGTGGGAAATTCCCAGAGCTGTGAGCACAGTATGTTTATGGCTGATACAGTGAAACCCTGGCTCATCACAGGCGTCCTAGTGGATGCCTGTGTTTGAGAATAAGGACCCAGTTTCTGGCACGCCCTGGGCCTGAAAGTAGTATCTGTAAACCCAGACCCACTAGGTCTAAACAAGTCTTTCGTGCCCGTCCCTGTGGACATTGCATTCAGAGCAACTGAGTCGTAGCAGCTGTGTGAAAACATATCCACTGATTATCTGCAGGGCACCGTGGAAAGAGAGGCATTGAATACCTCTTCCATACAGGAGACCCACATACTCTGAGTGTGTGGTTAACCCAGGTTAACACTCGGCTGTAGTTTCTCACACATCACTATAAACCACATATTTACGTATCATTACAAACAATTGAATTACATAAAATAAAATTTAATTTATCTAATTTTTCTCTCTCAAACACTCACTCTGTCTCGATCACCCACTCGTGCATGCTCCTCCTCTCTTTCTCTTGCTTTTTGTCTGTCTTTATATAACTTTTATAAATTAAATAATTTCAAACTTCAGCTGTAAGTCTGTTATAGCTGGTGTTTATTGAGACACTTTCTCTTCTCTGGCTCAGAGTCTAGAGCCCATGGAGAACTGCTGAGGAGGTCCAGCAGAAAGGCATGTAGTGTGATAAGTTGTCCTGCTGCCTCTGATAAAGAGCCGTCCCGTTTATTGGCTACATGGGGAGCTGAGAGAGAGAAGGGAGAGAGGAGAGATAAGCAGGGGAGACAAAGAAGAGACAACGATGAGAAGTATAGCCTGTTGTCCTGTCATGGCTAAGTTAAGATGTTGCTGTACCACAGAAGGTGCTATTTTTGCCACTCAGCCAGACTACAGCGCTGTTATCAGTGCGACTGACATCCAGACACATGGACACCCAAAGATAGGAGAGATGAGTGGATGGATTTACATTGTCTTTATCTCTGTCAACACAGAACGCACTGTCGCACCAGCGAACTGGTATTTTACGCCCCGGTGGGAGGAGAGGCGTGGTAGCGGGTGTGGTGATGCCACTCTAGCGGCGTACTGCAATCTTGGTGCCAAGAATGAGTGCGTCTTGCCATATAATCCTCCCTAAAATCATATAAACGCCTTTTTACATGTTTTGTTCGTCTTTCCGCTTATTTTACATTTTTTAAGCAGGTGACATGTGATCACACAGACATGGCATTTATTCTGTCTGACAGATTCTTACCAGCTCGTTAATCCACAGCAGTCAGTAGGTAATTCATACTGAAGGCCTTTCCTTTTCTCTGGCGACTCCCTTTATAGCCATCTGATGGAGCAGGTATCTCTTCCATCTGGTTAAATTTTGTGCAGCAAGCAGCAGACTGTTGCACAATAACCACAGAAACCCCTGTGCGCATGTGTGCACATGATTAATTATTCTAAATTGAGTCCTAAGAGTCTACAGCCACATTAGAGGTCTGTGAGGCTGTGATGCACCCAGCTGTCCCAGTCATATGAAACCTGCGGGTCTACTAAGATAACCAGCACTAGCAGCATCACCATGTGCTGGAGGTGTTGGTTTGCAACGACATCATTAACATCCGCAGCAGCATCTCCCCGCTGCCAAAGGCTGAAGATATGCAGTACTTGGTCTACTGCCGTCATCCTCCTCCTCTTTCATCAGAGATGGAAATGGAGATGGAGAAGACTCAACAGATGACTTTTCACTTTTGCCCAGCTTAGTTTAACTTAAACTCAAAAAAGTTAAAGTTAAAGTTTCAAATCAAATCCTTCCAGATGTTGCAGCCTGTCCCTCCGCATCCTGGTACTTGGGTAAAAATGTCAAACTGCAAAAATATTTCACAATGTCAAAGCCATTTTATTGAAACCTGACTTATAATAATCTTTTTGCATAAGTCAGTTCAATTAATATTAAAATGGAAGAAACATCTATTTTGGAAATGTGTCGTAAGCAGCAACGCAGAACTAAATATGTTTCACACATCAGTGAGGAAAGGTTGAAACGAACCATTCTGAAATGCATCAGCTGAGGTGAAATCCAATAACCAGAATTCCCTTGCTTGAAGCTGGACTCTGAGGAAATCCATACACGGAGAGTGTCACCGAAACCCCGAGCAGCACATACCCGAGGTCACGAAAAAGACTTGTGTTACTCCCATTCTACCCAACTGTCACACTCAGCACAGGCTGTCTGAGCTCACTGGTAGACAAGCTGACAACAGACTAAAAGCTCAGTCTACTCAAAACACATGTAAACCTGTTGACCCAGAAACAAGCAATTCTGATGAACAGGGTTGTTTTAATGATTGTGTAATATTGCAATTTCCAGCAACGTGCTCAACTTGGGAAAGGAAGTAAGCAATTTGGATGTCTAATGCGATACAGGAAAGACTGAAAGTCAATGTGGTAACGGTAAATAGATACCAATCTAGAGACAGCACCTCAGAAAGAAAAAAGCAGCATTGTTTACAGCAAAGTCAGGGAATTCACGTCTGTGGAAATGCCAGAAACTAAAACTGTACAATAACATTAATAGTCAGAGCTTAGAGCTGCAAAAAAAACCCTGAAAGGATGATTTTTTTTCCTCCATCCAGTCTGTGCAGAGTTTGTAAAGTGCTAAAATTCATACTTCAATGCTATACTTAATAAAATTCCCATTGAATGTATTTTTTTTCTGCTGTCTTGTTTGCACCAAATCACTGCTGATGTTTAAAAAATCAACACAGTTGACAATATATGTTCAAAACATCAGCATGAGCTGAGAGGAAATTTTTGGATTTAGAGGTGGAACTGGACACTAGAAGGTATCTATTAGTACACTGTAGATAGGTTAGTGAGTTTATAAATGTCTCCCCTCCTCCTCTCAGCCTAAGATCGAGTGGTTGAAGAATCAGATGGTCATCGGCGATGACCCCAAGTTTCGTCAGATCTCTAACCAGGGCATTTGCTCCCTCGAGATCCGTAAGCCCTGCACCTTCGATGGCGGCGTGTACACCTGCAGAGCCAAGAACGCCCAGGGAGAGGCCACTGTCTCCTGCAAGCTGGAGGTCAAACGTACGTATCTTCAGACAAGTGAAGGATAACGTTTTCAGTGAATACAGTCCAAATCTATTGAGGTTACAAAGGAATTGAAAGACGTATTGGGAAATGCGCTTATTCGCTTTCTTGCCAAGAGTTAAAGAGGAAGATCAATAGCACCTTCATGTGCACTAAATATGAAGCTTACTTCTCATCTAACTAACCCTAACCCTAACCACAGCAAATAAGCCAAAATGTCAAACCATTCCTTTTAATGTTGGGAATTTAGAGAACCTGTTATTGGTCCCAGTTGAAGAATCCAGTTTCCATGAGTCCAGTGTAACTGTAATAATATACCAGAACTTAAATCCATTATAAATAAACTGTATCTTTCTCTCCCAACAGAGATTATTCTTTCAGAGGCTAACAAGGAGAAGGGCAAATAAACCAACACCCAAACCTCCAGAGGTAAGAAAGAGAGAGAAATATCCATTCCTGTGCAAGAGAGACTGAGATTGTCCAACATGTCACTTGTGGGAGCACATTTCATCACTATATATTTCCTCATTAATAAGATATCCTTTAATCACGTGTTGCAACCATCACCAACACCTCTCACGAATTGCAGTGCTCTTAAAGCATCAAATTAAAACCAATAACAACTCATTTGTCATTCCCTCTTGCCCTCGTCTTTCCTTCTCATCTGTGTCACCCTACTTCTGCTACCTCCCCTCCACCCTCCTCCCATGTACATCTTGTACCTTACACTGTTTTTGGATGTGGTAATGTGGTAAAGATTAATACGAGTCAAATGGAAATACCAAATTTGATGGTTTTACAGCGTTAACATTTCTATTTATACCCGTACTGTTAGGTGGCCAGATTCGGGTTTTGGTACACGCACTTCCATTAAGGCTTTTCAAATGCTTGTGCGGTGTAGCCTTTCAAGGAGCGTCGGGAGGCTTTGCTCACAGTGTCATTTCAACTGCTGACAAGTGAAGCGCCGTTAAAGCATTTAAAGCTTGAAGTAGTAGAGAGGGCGGCAAGATGGAGATGAAGACAGAAAGTTGAAACAAAAAGACATTTGAGCAGGGAAGACTGATGAGACAGGGGGTGCACAGGATAGTTGAAGGTTGTAAAAGAGTTAAAGAGTGAAGGATAATAGTTCTATCTTACTGTAAAGGACATACCACTGGTTCTTTTCACAGCACTGAGAAACACTATCACTTGCCATGCCTGCTGTACATTCAGAACATGTGAGCAAGGGGCCAATTACATGATTTAATATGTTTTAGATGGCAGGTCCCTTGTATATACTGGACTTCTGTCTTGGCCTACTCTACATTAAAACGCACATGAATTAAGTGAAGGCATAGTTAAAAAGCACATTTATATGTGCTGCCTTTAGTGTGATTACTCTATGATTACAGTGTGCATCCAATTTGGTCATTATTCACTTTTCTTTTTACTTTTTACTACTCTACCCCCATCACATTTATATGCAGTTATTTTCATACCAAAATTGGCAACCAAAGTATATTCTAAAATAAACCTGTCCAATGACGAATAAATGACGAGCCTCGTCATTTATTCATCATTGTTACCTTTGGGCTGAGAACGCAGTGGGTAAACAGGCTCCGTAGTAAGGAAAATGTTGTGTTTTTTTTAGTACATGTGAGTTTAAACTGCTGTTCAGTTACATTATAAGTTTATAATGAATTCTTAATTTATTTTTTATATATATATATTTTTTAATTATTTCAGTGGAGTTATGTTTTGTAAAAATTTGACTGAATCTTAGAATTATTCTGGATACAATGACAGAGAGCCACAAGCTGGGAAATGGTCTTTCCTCTCGTTTCGTCACTTCCATGCACATATACACACATTAAAAAAGTTTTTAAAACTTTTGCTTTGGGTATGCATGACCCAGTGATCATGAATCTTGCTGTTGTAACTGGATTATTTTTAAATCATGAACTTGAAAAGGGGAAGGCACCATCGCTGTTTACATGGACATTTCAGAAATTTGACTACTACAAAAAGTATGGAAATGATCAGAGGATAAGGCTGGCAAAAATCTATTTCTTCTTATTGTAAACAAATCCCATGAAAAGGCCAAAACCAACAGTCTTTGTCTCTCAGCCCCAAGGACATTTGTCCCTGCTAAAGATGTAAATCTTTAAAAATGGGTCATCAATACATACTTTCACTTTTAAAAAAGGTTAATTACCCACAACTGCTGGGCACTGTAGTTTACACTATTCAAACAGAAGTAAAGAGCGTATTTATCAGGGACTATTTTCAGCAGCCGATTTGTTGTGCTAATGAGTATTTACAGCAGGATGTGGGATTGACTCACAGTAAACTACATTGCTTGTGTTTATTGGAATGAGGAAACATTTGTGGGGTTTGTGTGTTGGCGTTTTTAATAGTTTCTAGACAACAATGGCATTTGCATTTTGAATTTTCGCATTTGAATTTGTCACAGGAAAAATACGACCACTGCCAAACAGAAAATACTTCACATTTTGCACTCAGGTGTACACTTGAGGAGGAAGACAGCGGTGTCATTTTGGTACTTAACCTTGTCTTAGTAGTTTGACATTAGCACATAAACTGGATGCAGTTGTTGTGCTACATGCAAAGTCGACCTTCAGCGCGGTCAGGGACACGTGTGTTCACACTGTGCTGCAAATGGGGTCGCATGGCTGCCTAACCACCCCCCGATGTGGCTTGAGTGATCAGCTCTTAATTCATCCTCGATGCGTTTGGATGCATTCACACCTGTATTTACAGCTGTCCACTTGTGATCGGGTTACCAATGGCGCGTTTTCATTCCAAGTGTAAGCTGCGCCCTATAGATGAGGCGATCCCGCTCAGGAGTCTGCACAGAGTGTCGGGATGCGGTCCCATAAGGCACAGCCGTACATGGGAGGGCCCCTCGAGGGGAAAACGAGGGATTAGGCAGGGAGCGCCTTTGGGTGGGGGGGTGGTTGGGGGTGATGTCAGTGCGGCACTCCACAGCTTCTAAAAATTGCTCCAGATGATCTGACACACAGCCAAACTCTTCACATTACCATGAGTCAACAGGCCGAGTGGAGTGCTGTGAGAAGACAGGAGAATGGGCTAAGAGGGCAGAAACCGAGCCAGATAATCCTCGATGGAAAATACGCAGTGGACTCTCTCTCTCTCTCTCACACACACACACACACACACCCACAAGACCTCAAACAAACGCACACACACTTTCTCCCAGAACATTCCTGGCTGAAGTGATTATTAACACCTCACGACCCCAGTTAACCCTTATCTTGCTTTAATTATCTTTCCACCAGTGCCTTTTGAAGGACCAGCAGAAGTCCAGGTCTTATGTTTTAAGGTGAGTTTATGTGTGTGCGTGTGTGTGTGTTTGTCTGTGTCTTATTTGTTTCCCCACATATAAAAAAAAGTCCCTCTAACCCTTTCTGTACGTCTCTCTCTTATCTTGTCCAGAGTGTTTGAGGAGGTGAGAGAAAAAGTCGTGGCTGGCTGTGCAGCAGTGTGTACATAATGAAAAAAGGGGACAGAACAACATACCAACATCTCCATATCCATTTCCAAAACCTCACCTCCCCCACCCACCGGCACATCCCAACTCACCCACTCCTTCTGGTATGCAGGGAAGACCCATGCCGCCCAACCCATCCCGGTTTGCCAAATGTTGTATGTTATTTTAGTTGGTAACATGTATGTAAGGCTATATTTACCATGTTTTTTTCTGCCTGTGTCCATGTGCTGTTTGTTATAGTATATATATGTACTGCCTAATAAAACAGTGAATCCTTGGACATGCTATTGCAATGGGTGTATGGATGTGTAATAAAAATTGTATTTTATTATATATTATGTGGATTTCTACACACATTTTCAAGATACTGTATGATACTTAGAATAAAATGCTACACACCGTTTTAGGCTAGATGAAGTGTTGTTGGAAAGAATTTAGATGACCTAAGATGCTGGTTTTGATATATCTGTCTCTAAGATTTCTGCTGCCACCCCAATGGAGTGGAGTTTTTGTTTGTGATGCTCAAATCTCTTTAAATCTCTCTAAATTATCTTCAAACCTCGGCAAAGAAAAAAACAAAACTATCTGCATGGTTAGATACTGCCAGTGATAAGTGTGGGCTTTTGTTTGATAGGGTGAAGTGAGCCATTAAATGAATACTCAACTGTATCACTTGCTATCTGTGCAGCTGCCCAGTAGCCTACAGTACGACCACAGTATGAGCAACACCGCTGGAGCAGTTGGAGGCCTCCCTTAATGCTGCTCTTTTATATTCCCACTAGCTATAGGCCCACCAAATCAGTGACATGGAAGTAGTGTATTTAGGAAGAAATTTAGTGTTTGCATGTTATTCCTTCTTGGCCTTGACTTAAGGCCATCATTGGAATTATGAATTATGAAAATGATTACTGCTGTGAATCTAAGCTAACTACTGTGCAGTTGTTGGCCAAACTTTTCAAAGCCACCTTGTCTTTTAAAACTACAGGAATTGCTCAACAGAAAAGACTTTCGGTGGCATATTCCTTCAGAAAACACAGCATTTTAGACTGAGACTGATATTTGAGCCCTGCGTGTGGCTGTTTTCTTAAAACTGTAGTGTGGTATTTTTACATATAAATTAACATCCGTTACACTCAAGCCCTTCCCAAACGAGTTCACACAATGCTGATTAAACCTATCACCGCCAGGTAAATTTCTCTGTATTTTGCAGTATAGGTTTTTGGCTGGACCGCAGAGGGCCAGCCCTACAAACGCAAAAGTCTGTCACTGAGTGAGTGGGTACCATGTAACTCCAGTCAGAAACTGTCTCTGATTGGTCGGCAAGTCAGAAACACAGCCTCTGATTGGTTCACAGACTAAATCACCCTATGCACCCTATGGTACTTATCAACACATCATAAAGCATATATTTTTAGCTTAAAATTAAATTTTTAGCAAAATTGTGATTCATTCATTGATTTAACCATGCACTACTTTAACTGCTGTTTCAAAATCAAAGAATACATTTGTTAATCAGAGCTCTCACATGAGAAGGTGGCACTAGCAGAGCGCTAAATAGTTTTTGAATTTATGAATTTATAACATAACATTTTTTCAGTCAAACGTAACTTAACCATGTCATGTGATGCTACCTCAGTACACTTTGAGAACAAATATTACCACTAAAGAAAATTGCAGATGAACATTTAGTATCCAGGCATTCACATTATGCCTGTAACAATTTGGCCACACATTAACCATACACAGTCCAGGCATATACTAGGTTTTGACCTAGTCTTGTTAAATCTGGTGTCTGTGGCGACATTCCCGCGCTGGTGCACCGGTAGTAATTCCTTTTATGTCAGCCAGCAATGATTGGTTTGCCAGAGCTGAAGGACCGTACCAATGTGTGTGTTCCACTACCACCTGCATCCACAAACATTCAGACCATACCTGTCGGTAATAACATAGCGAAATTACATTCTCCTCCTCTGCATTTAAGCATAACACTTTGATTTGATTTTTGTAGATCATTTGGCTAAATGATCGTTCTGTTTGGTCATTGTGAGCCACCGTACCCTGTGTGTGTATCTGTGGCAACGCCAATGAACGTGCTCGGGTTCAGTCTAGTTCACAGTCATGTAAGAGGACTTGCTTAAAGGAGCAGTATGTACGATTTAGGGGGATCATTGGCAGAAATGGAATATAAGATAAGATAAACCTTTATTGATCCCCAGCCGGGAAATTCGGTTGTTGCAGCAACACAATGACAGCAATAAGTACACATAAGTATAGAGATAAAAGAATAAATAACAGAGTTATATAAAAACTAGAATAAAAAAGAATACAAAATAGAAATTATAAAAACTATACACAAACATTTGGAGACAAAGATTACAAGGTGAAGTGACAGTGGTGTGATTAATAGCAGCAGAGTCAGCATGTCTACGTAAACAGCACACACCAGACTAATATATGATTTGATTAAGCAATAATGCAACCTAGTTTGTCTGTGTTAATATAGAGATGTAATAGAAGTGTAATATAGAATATGAAGCAAGTCAATGTAATGTAAACATGATATAGTATAATATAATACAATAATCTAGTATGAGATATGAGATGTATAGTATAAGGTGAAATTAAGTGATATAGTATAACGTTTTATAGTATAGTGCAGCAATATATCATAGTATAGTATAAGTATAAAGTGCAGCAATGTAATGTAACATACAGTAGTAAAGTTATATTATAACATAGTATAAGAATCTTATATGTTTACAGAGGGGTTTGCCCCAATCCGTTTCCTGGGAGTGGGACACGGTCAAGGTCAATAAACATAGTATAAGGTATTGTACAGTAATATAATAGAATATCAAATATAATATGGTATAGTGTAGTGTAATATATACAAATATATTAACAAATGTAGCAAGTATAAATCAGTCCAGCAGACAGCAGAGAGGGAGAGGTGGGGTAAGTGTCTCGAGTGAACCAAACACTGTGGGAAAAGTAGATCTGTGAGTGTTGTGTGGTGTTATAAACTGTGGCCACCACTACTGTTGTACAGTCTGATGGCAGCAGGTACAAATGAGCGCCTGAAGCACTCCATTTTGCACCTGGGTGGGATGATCTGGTGGCTGAATGAGCTGCCCATCTGCCACAGCTCATCATGGAGAGGATGAGAGGGGTTGTCCAGGATGGCTTTGATTTTGTCCTTCATTCTCCTCTCTGCCACTGACTCCAGACTGTCCAGTTTCCAACCCGACCACAGAGCTGGCCTTCCTCACCAGCTTGTTCAGTCCGCTGGACTCAGCAGCCCTAATGCCACCACCCCAGCACACTGCAGCAAAGAACAGCGCACTGGCTACTACAGACTGGTAGAAGATCCTAAGTAGCCTGTTGCACACAATGAAGGATCTGAGTCTCCTCAGGAAGAACAGTCTGCTCTGTCCCTTCCTGAAGAGGGTGTTGGTGTTATGCGACCAGTCCAGTTTATTGTTGATTTAGACCCCAAGGTACTTGTATGAGTCCACCCTCTCCACTTCCTCTCCCTGGATGATAACTGGAACTGGAACCTCCTCTTCCTCCAGTGGTTGACCACCAGCTCCTTGGTCTTGCTGATATTGAGCTTCAGGTGATTGTTGTTGCACCTTGTGACGAAACTCTGTATCAGTCCTCTGTACTCCTCCTCGTTGTCGTTGTTGATGCATTCAACTATGGAGGAGTCATCAGAAAACTTTTGGAGATGGCAGGAACCAGAGTTGAAGCGGAAGTCTGAGGTGTAGAGTGTGAAGAGGAATGGCGCCAGCACAGTTCCTTGAGGTGAGCTGGTGTTGCTGATTACAACCTCAGAGGCAGAGCCATCCATTCTGACATACTGAGGCCTGCCAGTGAGGTAGTCCAATATCCAGGAGGCAGTGTTGGGGTGCAGTTGCATCTCCAGAAGCTTTTCCCTTAGAAGGCAGGGCTGGATGGTGTTGAAAGCCCTGGAGAAGTCAAAGAACATGACTCTCGCAGTGCTGTCTTGATTTGGAGAGGGCTCTGTGGGTCAGGAAGATGATGGCATCCTCCACTCCAATGTTTGGTTGGTAAGCAAACTGCAGCGGGTCCAGGAAATCAGTTTACAGGATCCTCAGATGGCACAAGACGAGCCTCTCAAATGTCTTCATGACATGTGACGTGAATGTCACAGGTCTGTAGTCATTGAGAGCACTGGGATGGCCTTTCTTTGGCTCTGGAACAATGCAGGAGGTCTTCCATAGTTTAGGCACCTTCATCAACCTCAAGGAAAGATTGAAGAGGTGCTGGAAGACTCCTGCAAGCTGCCCAGCACGCGCTCTGAGAACCCTGGAACTGATGTCTGGAGTCGGGGGGTACGGGTGGGACTGGGGGAGGATGTGAGGTACAGAGAATTGTTAAAGTCCAGCAGTGGTTGACCTGTCATGGAGGGAATAGGTTTGTGATGCAACTCCCTCCAGTGAAATGTAGGTGTTTGGAGGAGGAGAGCTGGAGGGTGAGGAGGAGCTGTCCTTAAAAGTCATCGTTGAACTGGTTGAACTGAGAGAGGAGGGGGTGGCCACATCCTCGATGGTTCACACTGAGGGGAGGCGAGCAGAGTCCACAGCAGAGGTGTGAGTGGGGACAGAGATGATGGTTGGGGACACAGACACGCTATCTGAGCACACAGGGGTGGGGGTTGTGTCGAACTTATTGAAGAAAAGGTTAAGCTCAGTAGCAAATTCTAGGACCCCCTGAGCTCCAGAGACAGGCTTTCTGCAGTCTGTCATCCATTTCATCCCATTCCACATTCTGTCCCATTTTGGCCTCCATCCTCTCCCTATATTTCGTTCTTGGCCTCTCTCAGTTTCCTTTTTAAATTCTTTTGGACAGCCCTGAGTTCCTCATGATTCCTTGCCATGAAAGCCCTCTTCTTCCTGTTAAGAAGTTTGATGTCTTTATTAATCCATGGTTTATTGTTTGGGAAGCAGAGGACCTTTTTGGATGATACAATGCTGTCCTCACAGAAAGTTATGTAATCCGTTATGACATCCTGCATGTCAGAGCCATAGAAAAGAGATGGCCAACTGGTTTGTAATGTTTAAAATTCACTTGTCACTCGTGCTGATTAACGAGACTCAGCGGGCGGACATGACACTCCACCAGAAAATGCACAGTAGGGCGCAGATTCTAGAGATTATTTTTATAACATCGTAGTTCTGATAGTAAATTGGTTAAATCTCCATTTATATCAGGGTAGGAAAAGCCAATTGTCGAGTGCGAATGAACCTGAAGGCCACTATAGTTTCTTGTACACGCTTGGAAAGGGAAGGGTGAGAGCAGGGGTATTCAGTTGGTTGCAATCTGCAACCTCACCGCTAGATGTCACTAAATCATACATTACATACTGCTCCTTTAATGTCCAGAGTCATTCCAGACGGTATAAAACTATCAATATTGTTTTCAGTGGCTGAAGACACTAATTCAAGTGTACTTATTAGCATGAAGTAAAATAAAATAAACTAATAAAATTACAATTTCTATATTTTTAACTGTTGTCTGTTAAACTGTAGTCATTTTTCTCATGTCCGTTCTGACCATTTCTCACATTCATGTGAGGTAACAATGAGTATTGCATAAATCTCTGACTTTTTTGTTTTTAGGTGCACAAATGCTCTCTTCATGGGAGATGTGTCACTCAAATTTAAAAAAACAAACATGTTTTGGTTAAAATAGCATGATTTATGTGTGTCCACAAGTTTCATGTTCCACGGCGTCACACCAATGTATTTCTGCACCAAAATACTTCACTGTTCCTTTAAGTGACATCACTAAGAGGAAATTACATCATTTAAGAGTCTGAAGAATACAAACTAAAGTGCTGGTGAGTTTTTTTGGTGCATTTTTCTTTCAAAACCTTCTCTGTCAAGCATAACATATCCATCCTGTCACTCAAAAAACATGGGGTTAATGAAAATTTCAAAATGTATCTGTATAAAACAAGATTTTTTTCATTTAGCTGCATGCTAAGTAGCTTTGACCACAGAAGAGAATTTCGGCCACTTTGAAACTTCCCACCCCGCCCCAGGTTAGGTGTTAGGTGCTGCAAAAAAACAAAAAAAACATTTGCAGTGGCAACATGAATTCCTTACACTCCTAATCAACTCACAGAATCCGACGGGTCATGGAATTTGGTGTATCACTGGCTCTGACCAACATGTGGAGATTCACAAAACTGCTATCAGCCACATAACATCCATGTTGCTGTTGGTGCTCATCCAATGAGATGTGTCCTTACCTGGCAGTGTCTAGTCTTGCCAAGTCAATTAATATAAATACAACACAAGTGTTGACTTAAGTGAGACAACCAGGGAGACAACAATTACAATCAGATAAAAACACAAAAATCAATGATAAAAATCAATCAATAAATAAAAGTGTGAGAATCAATCATTTTGGTTAGAATTATAAAAACACAATAGGCGATTTAGATAATAAAAACAGAGTGTGACCAGCCATGTCTTCATGACTGTCTTCTGGGTACCAGTGAGGAGCCTCGCTGCTGCATTTTGCACTAACTGCAGGTGAGATGATGCTGTAGTCGAGACAAGTATGTATAAAAGCATGTACTATGGTCAAATTCTTAAATGACAGGAATGGTTTTAATTTTGCAATTGATATGAGGTGGAAGAATGCCAACCATAGATTTGTTTATCAAATTTAAACCAGAATCAAAAGGGCTGTCTTCTGTCATTTGAAGGATCTGTAGTGACATGTTAAAATCAAAGGTTTATCTCATATTAAACATGGTGTTTTTAGAAGTCAACATATGTGTTACCATTTGTTAGGTATATTGCAAAGAGCAGGTTTATACCAGTATTTCACGTCAATATGTTTTTTCATCATAAAGATTAACTGCCATCCAAACAGCAATACATTTACCTCCACCTGTAGGAGACATAAAGTAGAAGATTTCATGTTCTTCGTGGAGGTGAGACCACAACCCACAGAGGGTTTTCAACATCATTACCACACGTGCAATGCTGTAAAGTACATGCAGGATGCTGCATGTTTTCATGCATTGTAAAACAATGTCATTGTATGGGGCTGAAATGTATGTTTATTCTTTAAGCCATGCCAGTAGCTTGCCAGTGTTTACTTTAAGTCTACAATGTAAATGGAATATTGGTAAATATCATTTTGAGATTAAGCCATTTAATAATTTTGGCATCATATTTTTGCATATATATATAATCTTAGTGACTTGTTACCTACATTTCTTGCCCATACAAATATATAAATATGGACCCTGGACTCAGCTGCTCAGCAGGGTTGAGGGTCTCACAACCACCACTTTATTCAACCGTCTTAATAAGCACTTTGAGGGCACAAAAACTCATGCAAGAGTTTTACTTATCCCCGCAGCGTTGTGTCCTGTCCCCACAACTGTTTATTCTCTATACCACCAAATGCAGAAGTGAGTGAAGTTTGCAGATGACACAGTGGTCATCAGCTCCATAGATATTAGTCGTCAGATGGGCCTGTGGTCAGTGATCTCGTACAGAAGTGTGATGATCTTTTTAAATTGTCGGTGGTATAAACCGTTGAGAGCTATAAGTGCCTTGGTGCTTGTTTATGACCAACTCTACAATTGTCTTACTGCTTATGGTCTTTTTGATCACTTTCTGGGTTCAGACCTCACCACAGTACCAAAACAGCTCATGTCAGAGTTGTGTGTAAGCACAGACTCACATAACTGCTACAATAACATACATAACTGCTACAAAAATACAGCCATTGCCACAACTCTGGAAGCTTGGTGGAAAATCAATAACATCACCAACCTCACACTTTCACCATGTAAATTCACCCCAATTTGGAACAACCCTGACTTTGTAATCAACAAGCGCACCTTCTCTTTTAACTCATGGAAAATCAAAGGAATCACTCACTTAGAACACATATATGAATAACACCATATTAACACTCCATGAATTAACCCAGAAGTTTGATTTCACTCAAGAACATTTTCTATCACACATATCACACATAATAACTTGCAACCACCACCATTAGTAAAAGACCTATTTACAGTATCAACGTCCATGAAACCACTGTCAAAATTATACGGACTTATCTCATCAACCAAAGACTCCACCCTAACCGTCCCCACTACCGACTGGGAAAAAGATTTATCGATTAATATGGATGCAACCCTCTGGAAACAAATTTGTAGTAACATCTTCTCGATGACCAGCAACCCCATACTACAGCTCATTCAGTATAAAACCATACACAGAAAACATATAACTCAACACAGAATGCACTTAATGGGTTTCACAGACACTGACATTTGTCCCCAATGCACTCTCAACACCACAGACAACTACTTTCACTCGGTATGGCTTTGCACACCAACCCAAAACTTTTCGAACAACATAATAACCATCATCTCCCAAATCCTGGGTCACAGCATCCCACCTTCTCCTTCCCTCTGCCTCTTAGGAGACCTCACACCCATCAGTCACACTGTGCTGGGGAAGGGGGAGGGGAGTGTTTGATTGAATTCGTTCTTTGCTTTTGTTTTGTTTTGTTTGTTTGTTTGTTTGTTTGTTTGTATTTTTATATACACACTTTGTCCTTGGTCTCGAGTGGCGACACCTTGTCTGTAAACGCACATATAAAATTTTTTTTAAAAATTAAAAAATTGCCATCCAAACGATGTTATTGCATATTAAGAGCATCTTACTTTTTCCAAAAGTAGCAGTTTGTGTGAAAGAGCATTTGATGTGCTTTGTCAGAGATACGGTATGCAGGCTCCGAGGCAAGATTGGAGATATTATGATTTTCTGTGTTATACTGACATCTTATGGTCTTATGGAGTATGGTGAAACAAAACCACTGACAGAAGAACAGAAATGATACTTTGACACGCAACACGCAGGAAGTCATACTTTACCGCAGAGGGAAAAACACCCTCAGCACTTACTTTCTTCTGAAGTAATCCCTCTTCACAGCAAGAAGACATTACATTAAACATTTAGATTATTTTAAAATGTGTGTACATATGAGCTTCAGTGGGAATGAAGTTGTGAATAAACTGCTTTCTATTTGCATGACTAGAGAGTGACTTTCAGCTGAAGACAAAAGGATGTGCTGTTTGTGGTTAGGCTGGCTTCACTGAAGTGTATAAAAAAAAAGAAACCCTGTAGCTTCCGCTCACATATCCAAAATCACATCACACCCACAGGTTAAAAAAGATCTAGAGATCTGAGACTGGACTAAGATAAAATAGTAACGTATAGTTTTAGAAAGAGTTTTGGTTTTACTTCTGCTTACTTTTAATTCTGTCACCTCTGAAAATAAGAAGAATCAGTTGGCATTTTACGTTTTTAAAAATTGGAATTGAAGACCCCCTTTCAAACATGCTCAACCTCTTTTTCTTACACACACAGCACACAACAAACACAACATTTGTTTGGTCTTGTCAACACATTAACATTTTTACACATTGTTTCAACTCCCTAAAAGCTCTCTTTTCAGCACAAATCAGTAATTCAAATGCATATTGAAGAACACAAACATATGAGTGTGGTTTCCTGTTTGCTTCTACAACAAAAAAAAAGCAGATGTTAGAGAGAGGAAAGCAGCTGTCCTGAAGTGAGCTCAGAAATGAACTTCTCACACACGCCCATCCAGTCTGCATTTCCTTTACCGAGCTTCACTACACAGCAGATATATGACTCAACTCAGCAGCACAGCCTCTACATGTGCAGCTCAATGGAAAATGTGCCTTATCAAGGTCTTCGCTGTCATATGTAAGTTTTTTGTTTTAATTTTTGTGATTTGCAAAGAATATTTTCATGTACATTCAAATGTGATTCCCACTGAACATTCATGTTAATTTGACAGATTTCACTGCTGTTTGCGCCGCTCAGGATCCTCAAGATGGTAAGAAACATGTTTGACACACAGACAAACATACAATGTATTTTATGCACATTGCACTGACTGAGTTTGGCATTTTTTAATCATTAAAAACTTCTATCACGTTTTCTTGTTGACCCAAAATACACAATAAATAATTAAATATTCAGTTTCCAAGTTAATATCTGTGATTGTAAACTAAATTACTTGGTATTAAATGTTTTAATAGCCTGTATGAAATCAGAAGCAGACAAAAACAACGTTTAGGAAGTAGAACATGGGGAACATGAAGTACCTTGTTGTCGTGAGTCTGGCAGTTCCTGCAATTAGACGCCTACTAGTGCACATTTCACCATTTTGTAGTTCCAACATTATATTTCTACATGTTTAGGTTTTGTGTCGTGTGTCATCCAGTAGTACGCGTGGTGGATAAAATAACACCTGATAATGTACTGTGTAGTCCTGCAATGTGTGCCACCGCTAAGTAATTTTAAATATTTTCAGCTCTGGAAATGTCAGAGGCAGCAGTTTGTGGTTGTGTTGTATTGAACGGCATTTTATAGTCAGTTGTTTCTGTTATTTTGTCCACCCCTTGTGTCACTATCTTGTGTAGTATAACATTGGCTATTTCAATCCCTATGTCAGCTCTATTGAAATTATATTTTATATTGGGTTTAAATTCACCTATATTGATTGTTTGTCTATAAAATCTTTGGAGAAGCTAAAACCGGTGAATGTTCGCTTGAAAAATGACTGAAACGATTCAGGCAACAAATCATTTTCTGTCGATTGACTGATCGATTAATCACTGCAGCTCTAGGTTCATTATTACTGCTGTTGCAGCACAAATGCTGGCTGTTCTGATCTCGATTCTGTTCTCCACACCTCTCCTCTCACCTACCAGTCACTTCCCTGGCTGAAAGCGTTAATCCGACCGTTCCTGTGCCAACTGTGATTCCAACTGTCTATGGTGAGATTTTAACCTCAGTTATCAAAAACAAAAATCTAAAAGAGTAATGATTATTATGATTATGCATCTTCATTCAATTTTCAAAGGGTTTAGTATTTGAATCCTGTAGACTTAATGTTACTTCCTGAAAGTCAGTATTTCAAAAAGTAAAAAAACATTAAAAAAATTCACCCATAATCAGTATGTACATTTCATGGTATTGCATTGGTTTAGGATGCATGAGAAAGCAGAGCTGAAAAAAACTGACATCCATCTTTGACAGTAAGGCTTCCAAGCTGTGAGTCTGAAAATGTCACCTATGAAATCATCATGGGCGTTGTCAAAACGTTACAGCAGTTTATTTTTACTGTCTGTACCGGTTCGTATAGATGACACTGTCACCGCAATGTGTTCCTCCACCGTTTAGGAGAAACCTGTTAACCATTTTTCGAAATGAAACTGAACTGTTGTTGACATAGTATGTCATATTGATCAAATATTAATTCTATTTCAAAGTGGATAACTTTGTAAGCATGTGTTCTGAAATAATTTCAACTGTAGTCCGTAATTTTATTAAATCAGTGACTAGATGGCATCAAATAAGTATTTAAATTATGGAGCCTGTGGTTCCAACTGCGCTTACTGCACTATGTTGTACATGTTATGTAGAGCATTTTGTAACTTTGTTTTGAAAAGTGCTGTATAGAAAGAGTTTATTATTATTATTATTATTATTATTATTATTATTATTATTATTATTACTGTAAGACCAAAAATCAGAAGAAGAATTTAACTTCTTCTTACTTTCACAGTAAGGCTCCTAATGCCAATGGACCTAAATGTGCATAGTTATTTCAGCATAATGTTTTTTTTGATTATATAAATGTAATCCATAATGTTTTTAATACATTTCCAGAGCCTCCCTCACCATCTCTGCAGCTACAGTCGGCCTGGTCAGATGTGTTCCTTTCTGAGAAAGTGGAGTTCAATTGTAGCGTCACTGGCAGCTCTGACTGGACCTTCACCTGGGACAGAAATGGGGAGAAAGTACAAGAGTCACATCCAAATGTGTCTTTGTCTGCAGATGGATCAGTGCTTACAATTACTGCAGCAACAAAAACATATTCTGGAAGTTATTCCTGTAAAGGTCAACACAAAACAAGGGGCGTTGCCACTGGAGATAGTAACTTACTCAAACTAAACGTTAATGGTAAGTTTCAATATGTCCCATCACCCATTTTTCTGCTGAATGTCTAGACAGCATATAATATAAATTTGACTGGCATTGTACCCCTTTCTTTCTTCCTTCTGATTAGAAAACAAGCCCAAGCCCACTGTGACGCGAAGTTCAAACTTTAACGAGATGTTCCCCGGAGAGTCCATCACCTTCAGATGCATGGTCGATGTGTCCTCTGGATGGGAATATCTGTGGTACCATGATATGAGTGAAATTCAAGCACATAATAGCGACACTTATAAAATAGTTTCCATAGGTCATCCTAACAGTGGACAGTACCGCTGCAAAGCCAAGAGAGGCAAAAGCCCATTCTTCACAGAGGAGAGTGAAACAACAACTCTGCAGGTCTCTGGTAAGCTTACCCATGAACTGTGTCATCACTTTGCCACCAGCTAGGTCAAACCGCACTTCAAACAGTATGACCACTATATTTGTATCTTCATACATGAGCCTTTATGCACAAGTTTATAGCACTTTCATGTGAAACTGGAAGTTTACATGATGCACCCAACATGTCTGTGTTCCATTTTCCTATTATTTTCTGATGCAGTAAGCCATTTTAATTATCTTAAATTTCTTTCAAGATTTTTAAGATTTCTTTGGGTTGCATGTTTCCAGACCCACCTAAACCAACTCTGAAGCTGCGGACTCCCTGGCCCGATGTGTTTGAAAATGAGATAGTGGAGTTTAGCTGTGAAGTCAGCAGCTCTGACTGGACGGTCACCTGGTACAAAAATCAAAAGGATGTCCAGGAGGACTCAATCGTGACCCTGACCCTCAATCCTGATGCAGAGGGATCATTGCTCAACATTACCTCAGTCTCTCAGATCTACCAAGGAGGATATGCCTGCAAAGCTCACCTCAAACCCAGGGGAGTCAGCTCTGGATTCAGCGACACAATTAATATCAAAGTTTATGGTGAGCTTTCATGCCATGTATGGCATTACATAAACTTTACATTTATTCAGATATCTTAAAGACATAGTTTAACATTTGGGGAAATAAGCTAACTCACTTTTTAGCAGAGAATTAGATGGGACAATTGATACCACTCTCACATCTGTACATTAAATATGAAGCTGCCTCCAACAGCCAATTAGCTTAGCTTAGCACAAAAACTGGAAACAGAGGGAAACAGCTAGCCTGGCTTTGCTTTAGTACCTCTGAAGCTGACAAATTAACATGTTCTATCTCGTCAGCTTAATCCATACAAAAACTGAACTGTGAAAATGACACGCTGTGGTTTTACGAGGCGTTATGTGCCAAACTCTTTCTTGACTTGGTTTCCTGGAGCCTTTTCGTCACCGTGAGGTTGCCAGGTTGGTTGGTGGATTTTGTTACCTTTGGACAGCTGTTTTGCCCTTAAGAGTTCTTATAATGCATCCATTGTTTCCCCCTGTTTTCAGTCTTTGTGCTAAGCCAACTGGCTCACATTCACCATACAGACAGACATGAGAGTGGTATCAGTCTTCTCAGCTCTCAACAAGAAAGTGAATAAGCATTTTTCTCAAACCGTCAAGCAACTATTACTTCTTGATGTTAATATTCATCGACATTAGACTTCATTTGGGTGGTGAATTGTTGATATATATGACTGCTTCTCAAGTTTTGGAGTACAGTCAAGCAGTAATATGGTGGGAACTGCCTTTTTGTTTTTAGAGAAAACACCAGACCCAGCATTGAGCAAGGATCCTACTTTTAACCCAATGTATGTTGGAGAAACGGTGAACTTCACTTGCAAAGTTCATGTGGCTTCTGGCTGGAAGTACCAGTGGTACAAAGATGGAGAGGTTCACCCTGACACCAGTGAAACCATCAGCCTCCATCTTGATCCTTCTGATGGGGGGAATTACTCGTGCAAGGCCACCAGAGGTGAAATGACATCAACAGACATCAGTGAGGAAATACCACAAGATGTTCTTGGTAAGTAAAAACAGCAAAGTAATATAAGCATTATGTTTACAGTAAGAGAATGTACAATTGCTTGTTTTAAATATGTAAAATGCTAATCATCTATTATATGTAAATTAAGTTGTAATTTTATGTCGTCCTGGTGTTGTCGCTAAAAACTCCAGGCTGCTCTTGAATTGAGTGAAACTGCATTTTGAGAGTGCCTTGCTTCCGTTATTTTGTGCGTTTTCTGTTGAAACAGGATGTGGTGGTGTAGCATCACGCAGAGAGGGATGGCTCAGAAGTGTACATAGCAGTGGCATAGTGAAAGGATGTTTTGTGTAAGGGGAGGGGTGCTATTGTTGGCAAACTAAATGGAAAAAAATTCAGAATTACACCTTTTAAACTTGTTCTCAGTGTTCAGGGGACAAAAACTCCAACCTAAGCTGTTCATGAGCTCAGTCCACAGTTTTATATTTTTAGACATTTTTGTTTTGCCGTTAAGAAACTGGTCCCTGCTTCCTTCACGTCAATACTTGATTGCACCTTAGACGCTGAGGTTGACTTGTCTTCACACATTGTAGGTCTGCTTCTGACTGTTTGTCTTCTTATATCTTTAGAAGAACCTGGTGGTATTTAACTGTTGTAGTCATTAAGGTTAGAAATTGCTCAGGCAAAAACACATTTATGTATTGTGTTTCCTTAGCTTTTCTTTTAAACAATTGGATCATGATACTATTCACTGTTCATTATTTAAGTAGGTTTGACACCATAAAGCTCCTGATTTAAGTGATCTTAATACTCCAAATTTTACTTTGTTCTCTTGTTCTCAAGCATGATTGTGTTAAGATCAGTTTTGTTGTGTGTGATATAAGCAGATGCAATAACTATGCTATGTACCTATCTTGTGCTTTATACTGTACGGTAAAATTGAATACCATCAGGTTATCTCTAAGGTTGTGAAAAGTGGCTGACGTGTCTCACTCTCCTTAGAAATTCCTGTTCCATCTTTGAACAACATAACCGGGTGGTTGGATGTGTTCCCTGCTGAGAGCGTGGAGTTGAGCTGTGAGATGGACGACAGCTCTGACTGGACTTACACGTGGTACAGAAATGGAGAGAAGGTCCAGGCTGATGATGTTGTGTCTTTTGACTCGAATGGAGCTACTCTTTCCATCAACTCTGCTTCAGCGACACATGAAGGACCATATGGCTGCAAGGGACACCTGAACGACAGGTCTGTCAGCAGCAGTGGTAGTCCTGAACTTCATCTCGGGGTATATGGTGAGTTTTCTTTTTTTTTTAAATTTGCATAAAAATACTATATCTACATTTCATGATAATAAATGTTTCCTTAATTTTAGATACAATTAAATATTTCCGGGGATTGGGGCAGGTGATTGGGGTGGAATAAATATCTGTTTAAGGCACACTAGCTTGTTTTTGCTTTAGATGCAGTGTACTTTAACATACTGATGGCAATGGCACGTTTACTTATCCTCAGGGGAGAAACCCAGTGCCATACTGACGCAGGATCCAGACTTCAGGGTGATGTTCCCTAGGGAGTCAGTCTCCTTCAGCTGTCAAATTACTGTGTCCTCTGGATGGACGTACTCGTGGTACAAAGACGGCAATCCACTTGGTGTATCTGAAAACAAGTATATAATCAGCTCTGTTGAGACAACAAATAGCGGAACATATACATGCCAAGCAAAAAGAGGCACGAATCAAGTCTTCCATTCCAACTTTAGTCAGCTTTTGCACCTTGAAGTTAAAGGTAAGTGTCTATTCACTTCCTCCAAACATTTATTTATAGTATGCAGGCGTTGAATGTGTTTTCCAGTTGTGTTTCTGCAGTGCATCTCTGGTAACTTATGATGCTATTATTTGGCTGCTCAGATGTTTTCCGAACAGTTGATATCACAAAATACACGCAGATCCATTTCTTCTTTGTGCATTTAGGGAACAAGCCTAAGCCCTTGATGACTCAAAAGCCAAGTGTTGACAAGGTGTACACCGGAGAGTCAGTGTCCTTTGAGTGTAAAGTTGAGCTCTCGTCTGGTTGGGAGTACCTCTGGTACAAAGATAGAGCACCACTCAATATCACCAGCAGTCGTTTTGAGATCCGTGATGCCAATTTTTCGCGCAGTGGGATTTATGAGTGCATGGCCAGAAGAAGCAAAACAATGTACACTACAGAGCACAGTGATGAGCGGACCTTACGCATATCTGGTGAGCCAAAGAAAGTAAATTTGTGTTGATGTGATGTGATGTGTATTATTTAGAGGAATAATGCAGTGTTTATGGATTTCATATTTATAAAATGTTATGGTAAAAATCAAATGCAAAGAGGATATCTCTATGGATATCTCTGGGATATTAAAAAGGGGCTAATGTGTCTGTTTCTCCTTAGAAATTCCTGTTCCATCTTTGAAGAACAAGACCCAGTGGTTGGATGTGTTCCCTGCTGAGGGTGTGAAGTTGCACTGTAGGATGGATGGCAGCTCTGACTGGATTTATACATGGTACAAAGATGGACAGGTCCAGGATGATAAAGTTGCATCTTTTGACCAGGATAGAACTACTCTTTCCATCAGTTCTGCTTCAGCCTTACACAGTGGACTATACAAATGCTCAGCAAATCTTAAGAGCAGGTCTGTCAGCAGCAAGTTCAGTTCTGGACTAAGACTTGATGTTTATGGTGAGATTTTCTTCTTCAAAGTTCCTTAGAGGAATATGTTTAAATCAGTTGTTTTATTTTGACTCTTGATTTCTACATTTTTTAAAGTCATTTTAAAGGATTATTCACTTTCTTACTGAGAGTTAGATTAGAAGGATATAACTCTCATATCTGTCCTGTTCAGTATGACGCTACAGCCAGGAGAAGGTTAGCATAACTTAGCATAAAGACAGGGGGAAACAGCTAGCCGCTGGTTGCCTGGAAACCTCGCTTTAACCTCCCGTTAAACCACAAATTGTCATTTTTACTCTTACTCTAGCCGTTTCCACCTGCTTCCAGTCATTATACTAAGCTAAGCTAACCACCTCTTGGCTGTAGCTTCATATATTAACGCACAGATAAGAGAGTGGTATCAATCTTCTCATCTAACTCTCAGCAAGAAGGCAAATAAATGTATTTCCCACAATGCCTAATTATTTCTTTAAGTAAACTGAAAAAGGAAAGAATGTTTTTCTTCTTTAGGACACATTTTTCATTCTGGTAAGGAAGTCAAGTTTTGGCATCATCTAGTTAAATTTAGGCCAGCTTCTCCTTACTCTAGGCTGTCCAGTGTGATATACATTCAAATGCTGTCATACTAATAGCAAAGGCATTATTATCACCCTCAGACAAAAGACCCACAGTCAAACTGATGCAGAATCCCAAGCACGATGTGATGCACACTGGAGATTCAGTCTCCTTTAGCTGTCACATTAATGTCTCCTCTGGATGGGAGTACCTGTGGTACAAAGATGACAGTCCACTTCACGAATCTGGAAACAATTACACCATCACTTCTGTTATGACAACAAACACTGGAACATATAAATGCCAAACTAAAAGAAGGAATGCAGTCTTCCACTCAGACCAGAGTCAGGCTGTAATGCTCAAAATTGAAGGTAAGTTTTTGTTGACTTCCCTCTAATTTCTGTATGTGCACTTGTTGAATCTGTTTCTCACAGTTTTGATTGTGTTTCTACAGAGCGTCCAAAGGCTGATATAATCCTGTTAACTGGCTGGTCAGAGGTCTTCTCCACTGACAGCTTGGTGCTCAGATGTAGGGTGCAGGAAAGCCAGGACACGTGGAACTACACATGGTAATACACATCAAAAACACCAATTAATGCTATAAAATTAAGTTTTCTAAATGCATGTGTACTGTGTGGATTCTCACCTTTCTTAATAGTTAAACATACAAACATTAAACAGGTTTAAAGGGGAACAACCAATCAATCTGCCGCCCTCTGAGAAACATACAGTCACACCCCAGAATGACCCAGAGCAGAGCCAGTACACCTGCAAAGCCATTCGCACCGGAAGACCATCTTATTCAAAAACTAGTGAATCTTTCAAGACCAAGAACCTACGTGAGTATAACAGAGGTCTGGAAATTGTGAGTTTTTACCCCGCAAAAATTCTTTCTCACTTTCATTCAGTTTTTATTTGAAATCTGTAGTTTTGAAGAGGAGGGTGCTTCTTTCCATCTCTGGCTGTATCTTCTTTGGCATCATCGCAGTCTTCCTTGGATGCATTTTCCTCAGAGTCACGCGCAAACCAGGTATTGCTTTAGTTTTTCTGACTTTTTGATTCCAAAAATCTGCATTATTAAAGCAGCTATAATCAATATTATTGTAGTAAGAATGTATCTATGATATGATATGTGAAAACAATGTGACAATGTGGTCGCTTGTAGTGGTGAACCCACAGAGAATAATTTGCGGCTCCCCTCTGCTTTACAAAGCTTTATAGTGAGTTTCAGCTCATTGTTTACCTGTCCCACAACTTTACTGTTTTGGTTCACTCTCACCGTTCTCATAGCATCGTTTTCAGCCACAGCAGGCATAAAAATTTTCAGTATTCTGACTTTAATTTCAGAATTCTGATTTTAAACTCAGAACTCAAACAATTTTTTCACATGTGGCCCTAATCCTCTTCCGTAGCTAGGCAGACAGAGACAATTAGCGACTAGCTGGTGAACACAGTGGAGCATTTAGCAACTCAATAGCCTTTCCCTCAGCAGTTGGTAGAGACCAAAAACAGAGCTAAAACAAAGCGAATATTGGATTGACATTCATCAGCTGCTGGATGTGTAAATAAGCAACTGTTGGCCCCTGTTTGCTAACAAGTTTACTATATCAGCTTAATATAATGTCAGTGTAGTGTTCACACCTTGTTTCCGTGAGAATATATTTCATCTTAAATTAAGACCTATTATCTTTTCTTACCACACAGCTGATGATGAAGATAAGCCAGATGAGTCAAACCTGTTTCTCACCATGGCTCAGCTAAAGGACCGTTCTGGTATGTTAACACCACCTCTCATGTCCTGTGGTTTTGGTCGCCATTTCCTCATATGCTGCAGATACAGTCCACCAGTGATTCATTTCTGGGCTATTTTTGAAATTAGCATTCGTGAAACTACTTACTGACATTTTCAAGTTTGAGTGTGACTTTCATAGTTTGCCTTTAGCCGTTGGTGCTCTTGTGTTAAAGTTCCTTCCTCCATCCTGCAGATGCACCCTGTCCACTGGTTGAGTACATCACCGATGCAGCACTGAATGCTTCACCTACAGGTAAAGAACCCACAAATGAGTAAAGAAGATGATACAAAAACTATGTTACGATGCAAGTTGGTTTATCCCTCACTGACATCTTTTCTTGGTTTGTTTGTTAAAAACAACTTGACCTGCAGAAGGGGATGAGAATGGCGTAATTTGCAGTGAAACAACACCATTACCAATAACCTCGCAGGAGGACCAAGGTAATAAACTTATATTACAAATGCACTTTTCCAATTAATCTTTTTCTCTGTGATGATTCTACAGATCATTTCTTTATAACTGACACATAATGTATTTCTAATCCATTCATGTCTTTCTAGTTGTGACGACTGAGAGCCATGATACCACAGAAATCAACGGTGGGCTGGTTTCCTTTAAACAATGATTCACTGAAGTCCTATTTGCATCAGTCTAGCAGATAATTATTAAGTCTATAAACCCGCTACAGCCCTGTGAGGCCTTAATGGCTGTTATGCACCAGAAAACAACATTTTTGGATGTATGAAAATGTGCAATGCTTATCACTAGTGTGTAAAGATTGGCCTAAGAGTGGTATCAGATGAAAGGCCAAGCTTTGTACCTTGGCCATCGTTAAACATCTAAGACTCATCTTGTCTGGCTCGGCTCTACATGTTCACACTTTCAGCCTCTGCTGTGCTTTGACCTGAAGGTTCACTATGTTAGCATCAGTCTTAAAGCAAAGCTGAGGGTCATTAGGACTGTTTTAAAGAAGTTTTAAAGGTAATTAGTCAATCACTTGCCGAGACATTGCCATATAAATGTGTACAGATTTGCTCTCACAATACTGTTGAGAATTTTACATAGCTTAATTTAAATCATTGTATTGCTCAATTGGCACTGTTAAAATATGAAACATCATTTATGTGATAAGCATCAATCATACATCATTGTCATTGTACATGTGATGAAATGTAGGAGAATTTTTCAATTCTTAGAACAAACACCAGATGTCAGTAGATATATGTTAGCTTGAGCTTATTTAATGTTGTAAATGGTTCAGCAATAAATGTTACAGGCAACCGGTTAGATATTGTATCATATATTTATATACAATAAGTGATGCTACAGAAATGCCATTCAAGCATTTTGTGCCTGCCTATGAAATTATCAAAATAAAAAATACAAAATGTTGCCATGAGTGTTCATTCAAACTAATACTGATCTGCACCATCAGATGTGACCGCAAGAAACACAAGTTCAACCAGTGGGAATTTGACAAGTAGGCCGATTTGTGGTTCCGTCAGTGGGGAGATCTTGTTCGTCATGTGCACCTGTAACAAGATGGGGGACAAAAGACACAAGGGAAAGACTTTGTTATTATCCAGACAAACCTTAAAATCAAAAGGTTTTTGTTGACCCAGAAGAAGCATGTAGGCTCTCATACATACATAATACTTACTGACTCACATCTACTTGAGGATATCAGCCAGTTTCTCCACATAGTAGCCATAGTTCTCCTGACAATCCTCCCAGGGTGTAAAGCTCTGGTCCTCCTTCTCAACGTACGTCTCCCAAACATGTAGGAAGTCAGATGGCTTCATCATGCGCAGTTTGCAGCCGGCACTCACCAGAGCCCGGAGCCCTTCTACTATCTCTGGCTGCTCCCACTCAAAGAGACGGGAGCAGAATATGGAGAGACGGACCTTTTTGCGCTGCTGGAGGATGTTGGCCAACTTGGCTGCACACGCCACACATGGACTGGATGATACATACCATGTGACTTCATACTCTTGGGAAGCGTTAGGGAGCACCTGGAAAGGACAGAGTGGAGATTCATGGAGGCATGAAGGAGAAAAAAACCTAACATTATTATATATAACATTATCACGAGAGAAAATGCTTGCAAACTAATGGAAATCAGACCTCCCACGGGGTTCACACATGTGTAACATTACACTAGAGTGAGAAAAGCTGAGTGTGAGTGTTCATTACCTGTTGAAAGAAGGCCTCTTCAGCATGAGCTGTGGCATGTTCATCCTCCATATAACCGTTCAGAGGCTCTGTGGTGCCTCCTGGTGTATCCACTCTGAAGCACAGTAGGGTCTTATTCCTCCCTGATGAGTACTCAACGTTCCTGAACTGAAACTTGAAGTAGAATGGGCTCATCTGTTCCCTGGTGGAGATTAAAAGTGTCAGTTTCCGTAACTCTAATATTAAGTTGCCTGTTTTCTTTTCAGTGAATACCAAAGCAAGACTTGGTATGACAGCACTAACTGTCAGCGTCGTTGGGGCTTTTTAGTGCAGTGATGGTTAGATTAGCATGGAAGAGTGAAAAAACAGTCAGCATGATTTATCTATCACCAGTGCTTTTGAAACAATCTGTCCCCTTAATCGTGGCGTATGACTGTGTAACTGGAAATGCCAATCCACTAACACTGAGAGCATGAGTCACTCATTTTGTGATGAATTTGTCAACCATCCAGTACACATTAAAAGAGCAATGATAGTGAGTCTTCGATATAGACTATGGTGACACAGTGAATAGAATATTAATGAGGCTACAAACTGATGTTTCTATAAATATTTTTGGCTTTCACATCATCCCACGATCTGCCAGGCCCTTCATGATTCAGCCACTGCACAAAACACATACCCCTCCTGCCTTTTTATATTAATCCATTGTTGTATTGTACACGGATAGCCAGATAGATTACACAAATAGATCTCTTATAGCTTTGATATCAAACAGCTAATACTCAAAGGACAGAGACTGGGGAACAGATGCTAGGCGGAGTGATATAGCAGGGACCGGCATCTGTGTCGGCTCTGTGACTCATCCCTATTCTTACCGCTGGGTTAGTAAGGATGGCAGGTGCAAGTCATCAGTATCCTTCCTCAACTATAGAACATGCATTGGGAATAATATGACTCACAGAGAGACATAAAAACTACTTCAACAACAACAAAATTACCAAAAAGGTGGATGTGTTAAAGAGCAAAACAGGTGTGTAAGTATAACATACTGACTCTAACTCTTGTGATGTCTGTATTAAATCTTACCCACCCTGTGACAATCTCAAACGGTGGCAGTTCTATAGGCTGAAACTCTCCATTTTCTTCACTGTTCGTCGCCTCGGCTCCTGTTGCCCCTCCACTTTCCCCATTCCTCTTCTCGTCATCCGTCTTGGGCTGCTCAGGCATCTTCTCTGGCTTTTTCGCAACTTTGTCAGGCTTTTTCACAATTTTCTCCTTCCCCTTTTCCTTTTCTTTGTCCTTCTCATCATTTGTTTTGTTTTCCACCTTCTTCTCTTTCTTCTTAACACTTAACCGGCTGTTTCTGTCCGCCATGATTTTCTGTCACTGGGTGAGAGTGTTGTGATAAAGAGAGGGGAGGGAGAGAGCGATAGAGAGAGCTCAGCCTAAGTGGAGTGATAACCCTAGTGCAGTTACAGAAATAGATCCTATTGTGTGCTGTGGTTGGAGTCACAACATATGCATGTCTGGCCGGGTGGCTCACTGAACTCACTCCCCCTCTTTCCATGCCCTGGCTGTTAAAAGGCCACGGGACAACACAAGAGTGAGTGCCCATGTGTTGCATGATGAAGACAGGGCAAGACTAAACTTATATCTCTTACACACTTTATACAGCAGCGAAATTAGGACAGGAAACCACCATATTCTGTGTATAAATGTACAACCTAAAACACAGCGAGAGGTAGCTCTTTAATCCACTAGGCTTTCACTGTCGACAGGTCAGCAACAGGCAGGGTTATTAATAACGATGCTTGGCTGTGTGTGTGTCTGTGTGTATGGGGTAACCAGGGCTCTCTTGATACTAAACACCACTTTTGTTTGTGCCAATGTCCTGCAGCACATTAGACCTTAGGAATACACCAAGGCCAACTAAAGGGCACCCCAAATAGGGGAAGACTGGGAGCAGTGCAGTAACAACAAATACACACACAAACACAAGTAAGAGAGTGTTTGTCTCTGTGCTATGAATAAGAGTGCAGGAGTGAAGTGTGGCCCAGTGTGCACGTGCCCGTGAACAATCAATCTATGAAATCACCCTGCATCAATATGGCCCTCTGCTGAGGCCATTGCGTGGGGGAGGGGAAACATTGGTTTTGTAAGAGTGTGTGTGTCTATTTTTTGTGTGTATGTGTGTGAATGTGCGGGCAGAGAATGGCTTTCTGCACTGCAGATGTAATAACTTGAGGCATAAGGGAGAGGGCGGGAGGGAGGGGGGCAGTTCAATTACAATTTCCTCCCCTCCCTCAGTCTCGCTCTCTGCCAAGTAATTCATTTCAGAGGCAATTACCAATAGGACCGCAGCCCGGCCTGCTCGTCTAACTCATATGGATGAGCTGTCACAGCTGGGGTGGGGTGGGGGTGGGGTGGGGGGGAACGCTTCAAGCTGCTCCACGTACACTCACAAACAACAACACACCCATGGGGATGAGCAAAAACACACTTTTTCAAAGATTAATGCACTGACACATCCACACGGATATCTGGCAACACATCTAAATCCACAGGGACATCCTGGGGCGATAATCATTAAAATCACAGCAATCTTTGATAATTATGATCTATGGGGGAAATCTCATTGTGTCTCGTGCAGATTAACACACTCCCTCTGAAGTGGTTTTCAACAACAACAAACACGACAGCACTGGGATGAAGTTGTTGTGCAGTTGGTGAAAAAGAGTCTTTATAATCAGATCTATTGCAATTCCTTCACAGCCAGTCATCTTCAAATTGATTGATGCTGCCGTCTTACTGTTCCTTATTAAACACAAAACATTGATCAATGCATTGAAGCAGTTTGTGCCTTCTGATCAGAGAACAAGAGTACAGTAGCGACATATAGTTCACTGCCATTTATTTCTACGTATTTCAGTACTAAGGTTTTGTGAGTCTCGTTGGCTTTGGAGAAAAGGACCGCGTAGGATGTGGCTGCTGCCTTCCTGCTGACTCAAATTTAACTGTAATGGAATTACATGCAATTACCCTGCCTCCCCACTGGCCTAGCACAGAGTAACAGAGTCCCTAAATGAAGGCAAACACACACTGCAACATTCACGGTTTCTCCTTCAAAGCGATGCCCTGCAAAGTGGTTTCAAAATATTTCAGCGAGGTCAGACAAAGCAAAAGCCTCTGTTGTGCCACATGCACACATCCTCTGCTAGTGTTCTGGGGCAGAAGCAGGGTCAAGCCCATTTCAATTCTTAAAAGTTCAGAAGTAAAATTGGACATGAAATTGAAAAGGGAAAAAAGCGCTGATAAAGAAAATTAAATGGAATTCACCTCCACTCTGAAAGAGCACACGTGGCGTTAAAAAGGACTGGGCAGAGGAAAATATGAATAAATTAGGGTCAATAAATGAGATATATGAAGCAGATTTCAGCTTTTCTCCATTAGCAAAAAAAAAGGTGTGTAACGAGCACACATGCATGAGCGCACTCACATCTGCAAACTGCACACCCCTCTGCGTTCGGAAGTGAAACTCATTTATTATGATGTCCCAGTGATGAGGCATACATACAGAGACAAAACAGAATAAGTGGATGATGCACTGACTTATTGTTTAGCAGCTGATGCCCCTTCCTTCAAAAACAACATCAAATGAATTAGTCACAACCTCTTGAGTTATTGTATATCAGTGAAAATAAATCATATGCTACAGTATGCAGTAATTGACCATTTGGTTATTATTGGTATGTAAGTGTTGGCTGGTACAGACACAAGCTGTCTTTGGGGAGGTGGGAGGATAGAGAGTGGGGGATCTGTGGTCTTGTGGTTGTCTGAAGACCCTGATCAAGCAAAACAATGTCAAAGTAAATGCTTTAGTATTGATCTGCTACTAGTCCCCTCGGTCCGCAGCATGTGGTATGATAGTCCGTATGCAGGCTACGTGATAAACAGACAGCAATCCACACCTACTGCAGTCTGAAAAAACCCCTCTTAATAGTGGAAACTGAGCCTCGGCTCTGAAATTCTGGGTAATTCATTCCATCTCATGTCAAATGATGTGTAGTATGAGGACTATGTTATGTTTCTAGCTCAGTTTCCTTAAAGAGGAACAGAGGTTAGTAACCAAGAATGGTATAAAGCCTTCAGCTGCTATTTAGGTAAAAGAAATGCTTGACTCTCAGCTTTAAGTCCATAATAATCTGTAGTTGGCTTTGAGGTAGATGAGCGTCTCCAGGTTCTTTGGTAAGACGCGGCCTCTCTCTGGCCGCAGACAGCGCCCAGCAGTAGTGAAAATGCTCTCCACTACGGTGCCACAAGCAGGTATGGTAAACGCCCTCTTGGCCACCTGGGCGAGCAGAGGAAAGTCAATTGCTTTACGCCGCCAGTAATGCAAAGCCTCTTCGTCTGTGGGTTCCTCTCGTAGGTAGACGGCCAACTCCTGCTCTAGGCTCTTGGCCTGTGTTGTGGGTCTCTGCTTGATGAAAGAGAACAGCTTACAGGGCCGAGAGAGTGAGGAGACCGGCGATGGAGCTGGGGCGGGAGGGGTCTGGGATTGAGCACGTAGGTCTGTGTTGGGGTCTATGGGGCTGGAGGCTGTGGAATGTTTGGATAACTCCTCTATGAGAACTTGTCTGTGCCAGTCAGGGTTGCTGCTCCAGGTGAGCTTGAACTGGGGGTCCAGGGTGGTGGCAGTGATATAGAGGGGGTCCTCCAGGATAGGGGCCAGCCGACTTTCCACAGCCTGGCTGAGGGCCACCAGGAGAGAGGGGCAGTGGGGGGTTGACGTCTCAGAGAGATGCTTCCGAAGCCCCAGAACACACGGCAGAGCCAGGCTGATGGACACATGTCTGTCTGTCTGTGTCTCTGCCTGTCTGTCCCCATGAACCATGTCCCAGGCCTCTGTGAAGGGCTCCAAAGTGTCAGTGAGCTCTCTCAGCTGGGCTCTCTCTGGAGCACCCAGCGCCAGCTCCCCTGGACCACTCACCTCCTCCAGGAACTCCACTGAGTCCAGCAGCCGCCGAAGCACCTGCATCACAAATGAAACACAAGAAAATAAACATTTTGATGTATTTGTCACTATAACTCCTCCTGTGAAACCTCCATAACTGGTGCAACTGGTGATTGACAGTATAATACAATATAACATTTTTAATCCAATAAAATATTTCTTCAAGAAATTGTTGAGATACATTTAAAAACATCCTTATTTCTGCTTACAAGTACATTATAGTGTGTTATAAATAATGTATTAAATGCTAAAGTAAATTGCTACCTGTAAACTATATATGGCTTAGTAATATGACATACCTTAAGCTGAGCTGCCCAGTCTCTTGCTGCAGGAGGGGTATTTCCTGGTCCCCCCATGACCAACCCAGGACCATCAAACACCTGGCTAAGTTTCTCAGGTGGGACAGCAGAGGTAATGTAGTTGTAGAAACAGGCAGCCTTGGCCAGTGTGGCAGAGAGCTGTGGACAGGAGCGTAGCCCCTCACTGACACACTGCTCAAGACAGCGAGAGAAACAGTCCACCCGACAAACACCCAGACCCTGCTCCCACGAGTCCTCCCATTCTCCTTCCTCTCCACCATCACCATGGCCGTTCCTGATCCCCTCCTCCGCATTGTTACCATTGTTCGCCTCTTCTTCATCATCTTCTTCTTGCCCGTTAGCGAGAGCAGGTGAAACCAGGAAACCGGGAAGACAACATGGCTTTGCCGTTGTTGTTGTTGTTGTTGCCAGGAGAGGGTCCGCAACAACACGAAATGCTCTCCCTGACACGCCATGGGAGTGACATACTTCATCAAAATCTGAAAGCACACGATTCCCAGAGCTGCCCCCAGTCAGGGGAAGACACGCCAGGAGAGCTGAACGCATCTGCCAATCAGATGTAAGAAAATGGCAGGTGACACCGAGGTACCTACAGAGAGAGAGAGAGAGAGAGAGAGAGAGAGAGAGAGAGAGAGAGAGAGAGAGCAGTGAGGGAATCAGACCAAGTGGGAACCATGTTGTTTTTAGTTGATTTTACCTCCTTACCCTGAAGTGGCTCCAGTTAAGCCCCTCCAGAGATCCAGGCTGAGGCTGAGGGCGTGCGCTGAGGCCAGGGCCTGACGGGTCGCTAGCTGGGCCTGGTATGCATAGGCGGGGAGGAGCTGGCTCTGGATGTAATGCTGGCGCTCGGGAGTGTAACGTGGCTCCAGGAGCTGAAGCAGCTCTCTGAAGCCTTGATTTTCCACTATGGACACTGGCTGCAGATCCCGCACAATCATCTTAGCTATAGCCTCAGAGATCAGAACCTATGGTGACAAAAAAAACCAAATGACCCTTATTATAGCAAATGATTTCACTGCCACAATAAATAATGGGTGGGATTTCATAAATAGAAGCTGGGTTATTTGCATCTCACACCTGACGTGGGTCATGTCTGTCAAACTTGGTCACCCCTCCTCCAGAGCCGCCTCCTACTCCTCCCTCCAGAGCTCCCAATCCTCCAAGACCCCCACCTCCTCCTCCTCCTCCTCCTCCTCCAGTACTGATGGGGAGAGTGTAGCGGGTATTCCCTCCATTGGTGGTGAAACTATGCAGGGAACCAGAGGAGTAACCCTCTCTCTTCATATCCTTCCTTTTCACAAAGTCATCATACATAGCCTGGTGCTTCCGCTGAATGGGAGAGAGACAGTGTTGGGCATGTTATTGGCTGACAGATAGAATAGTTAATTCTCTGTTTAAGTGTATACATCTCTTCATACTGCCTTGTTTTAATATCTGTGAAAGAAGATACAGTATAGGTAAATGCTCCCTCCTGCAGAAGCAACAGTCTTTACAGTCAGGTGTATATATAGCTGACACTGTGTAGTATACATACAAAGATGCTGTAGGGCCAGCTGTTTCTGCTGACGCTGAAAGAAATATGCTAAGACTGAGAATAAGTGTAGATGCTTCGTCCCTTCATGTTAACAAGGATACATAACATTTTATTTTGAATCATTACCTTGAGATGCGTTACGAAGTTGGACGTGACACTCCGCTTCGCCTGGATTCTGGTACCACAAGCCTTGCAGTTGGACTCGATTTTGCCATTTTCACCTTCAAACACAATATTAAAGTAATCCAGAATAGACACCTTCGAAACTGACGCCATTGGATCCCACAGTTGCTCTGCTCCGAAGTAAAAATCAACTTGCGATCAAGGGCAATCTGAGTCTGAGGTATCAATCTCCCCTCGCCTCTGATCATGAGCGCAGGCCGGCGTGTTTACTTCCCAAATCCCCGATCACACACATCAAAGAAATGTTGCTGCCAGCTGCGCAGACAGACAAAAGAACATTTTATTCCAAGCAGGAGAGTTGCGTCGCTTGCACGTCCGAGATCGGCCACAATCGGGCTACACGGTGCGGCTGCGGATGTCTGGAAACATCAATAATATAATAGTGAGGCTACATCCGTTGTTTCTGCGCTCCCATCCGTCGTTCGGACGCGAGTGAAGGGAGGGAGAGCGGCGCGTTTCATGGAGGCATATAGACAGTATTATAATTGGACCAGGAAGTACACACAATAAACGGGAGTTTCGTTTCCCGTTTCGGCACTTCCCGGTAATGCTCGGCTGTCCCCAGTCAAGCTGCTTGGATCTGAGGATGGTGGCGCTCGATCAAATGTTTTCAATTATGCTCATGTCCGTATAATGAGAGGAGGACGTTTTTCTCTATTGTAATAAATAATTATAAATATAAATATAATATAGCCTATATAAATATAAAAGCATAATATATAAATATATACATAACATATAATAAACAATAAATTCGTCTTTCTTTTTGCATATACTGTAGCCTACATAATTTCTGTGTATTCAGGCATAGGTCTATATGTATATAAGTAAATATAAGTAAATATTTGAATTTATGTTCTGTGTGTGTTTCATTGTGCAACCCTGTGTTGTAAAATAACAATTAACCATGCACCTTAATACTTGCAATAAGATTTGGAATCAAGACTGGATGTCTGTATTGACAAGAGAATAAAAAAATACTTCTGTTTGAGTGGCAGCTATTCAAAATGAAACGTTTAACTTATTTATTTATTTTCATTTTAACTATTATTCAATTCTTTAGAGAAAAAACACAACACAATATAAATATTACATGAAAGACAATATGGTGCCTCTCTCTAAAAAGGCATCCTTTAGAGAAGAGTTAAGAAGTTGTAAGTGATGAATTTATTAATGGTTAGCAAGCCATTTGCCAGTGCTTTACAAATCACTTATAAGCCATTAATAAGAATGTTTGGGTTGCCAGGCTGTGAAAAAATACCCTCACTGACTGGGCCGTATAGAAACCATAAAGTTTATTTGTACAGCACTGCTCAAAAACATTATAACAAACAGTAAAAACAGGCAGGGAGGAATAAAATCAACATCAGAAACAACTAAATGTAAAAAAAAAAAAAGGTATTTGTATGTGCTTTTATGTTATAAAAAACACATACAAATGATTGATATGTTCATCAGTGTTTGACTAGAGAATGTGGACCACAATGTATTCATCAACAACTCATTTAGCATTTATTAAGTGGATTACCAAAATTTATAACTGCATTATTACCAAATAAAAGGAATTTTTCACAACCTGGCAACTACAACTGGTTCTTATTAACGGCTTATAATTTATCTATAAATTATACAATTAAAGAACATTAATTACAACTTCTAAACCCTTTATAAAGGGTGCCTTATCGGAAAGTGGTACCGACCATTTATTGAAAAGTTTCAAACAGGTTCTGTTTATATTTATAAATTAATCTTTACAGTCTGACACAGATACAGTATCTATCTCAACAACAGGCCACACGTTTACCAGCAAGAGAGTTAAAACCGCACAAGATCAAAATTAAGATCATCTACTACCAATCAATCATCCGAGTAGGAACTGCTACATCTGTGATCTTCACTTCAAAATCCACCAGGAGGATCACTGTTGAGTTCAATTGTCCTGAAGCATAATCTACTGACTACGTCACCCTCTGTGGCCACAGACTCTTCTCAGATCACCTCCAGCTTTGACTCGATGGTGTTATTTAGTCTTCCACCTTGTCCAACTGGGCTGCTGAGGTGTTCTCCTGGAGAATGTGTTTGTCTTTCATGCCGTGCTTCAGCTCCTGTCTGGTGTTCAAAACTGCAGTGTGGAGGGTTGCGATCTCGGCTGACAGCTCTATTACTGTAATATGGCAGGAAAAAAAGAGAGAAGATGAAGGATGAGGAAAAGGATTTACCAGCAGTACACAAAGAACTGTGTCAAAGGGTTTCAGGAGTGTCATGTCATTATGTATGTTGGGTTTTTTGTGTACACTTACAGTAGTTTCTCATAAATAAAATGCTTTTCATCTAATGTTGCATTTTCTATGTATTATCACATTCTCCAATTTCTATTTCTATCTATATCCATATGGCTATTGTTGTGAGTATCCACATGCACTTATAAATACACTCTATATAAGATTCCTACGTGCTGAATATATACAAGAACCCAACGTGACCCTGAGAGCTCAAAGCACTGCAGCTAAAGAAAACAGAAAAACACATTCAAATAGACAAAACACAAGCAAAAGAAGAAAGCATCAACACCAATCTGAGAACACACTGTATGTAGCATAACCAAAGATGCTGCAAATACAGAAAACACAACCAAATACAGAAATGTATTATATACATATGTACAATATAAATGCAAATATACATGCTAGATTAGCCTAACCTTGTAAATTGTTTGCATTTTGTCAGTTTATTTGAATTGGGAGGCTAGTAAGGTTAACACCAGGTCTATAGCAAATCTGCAATAATATCTGAACTGTGCATCAGTTAGCTCATTTTCCAACATCACTGACATGTAGTCGACGTCAAGTGTGTTTCCGTATTTGCAGTGTCAAATTAATCAATGTGTTTCACAATTTGTAGCGTTTTTTTAAATGCTCAATGAGTTTTGTTGAATTGGTGAAGCATGTGTTTTCTTAACTTAAAATGAGATGAGCTCTCAAGGCCACCATAAGAATCTCAGGAAAATAAATGGATGTAATATGTGGTGCATTGTGAACAACTGTTGAAACATGGTTGTTTTGGTACATGGCGGACTATCCTTAGCAGTATGTAGTACGCACATATCAGATCAAAATGATGGCATAATCTTGGTTATATCCTGAAGTAATCGCATATCAGCAGAGCAAAAGTTTGATTACTTTAAACCAAAACAAAGTACTCTCTTTTGGAAATGTAACATCATACCTTGCTTGAATGACGACTGTGCTTGTTTAAGAGATTGTGGCACCAGAATCCCAAACCATTTCAGTGGATCTTGCTGAGGATTCTGCTCACTTTTTTGTACTGGAGTTACTTCAGGAGCTTTCTCACTACTTGCTTCTTCACTTGCCTCATTCTCTGGGATGTCCTTTTTTGGTTTGATTCGTCTCCTGACACCTATGACACCACATCATTTAATAAATAAGAAATGTCTTAGTTTATGGTAAATGTAAACAACATTCCTTTTCTAACACCACGTGGACTACAGCGGACTCACCTTCCTCTTGAGGTCCAATATCCTCTATGGACATCGCATCTTTTCCAGCCTCATTACTACACTTTTGTTTAACCCTTTCTGTGCAGAAATCCACCTCACCATTGTCCAGTGTTCTGCAACACATAAATCCAAGTCATTCATGTATTTTTAATTGAAAACTGTTCAGTTCCAGTGGACAACAATTTACCTGGGAGCATAAATTTCCCTGAAACGTGTCTAATTCCTCACCTAGCATGAACACAGACCAGTGGCTCTATCTCACTTGCATACTGTAGTGCAGACACTTGTTTGTTTCCCATGGAATATCGAGCCTTGGACATGGAAAACCATCCCTGTGAAACGAAATGGCATCTTTACATTACACACATGTGCTAACAGGGGTGAGGAGGATGCAGGAAAAAATACAAGCCCTCAAACGTAAAACAAACTTGGTGTGATGTGCACGTACATTTGAGGACACACATTTGGAAAACAACTTAGGCAGGGTTGATGTAGGACGCTAACAATCACTTCTAGAGCTGCAACGATTAGTTGATTGGCTGTCAATTATTAAATTAATCACCAACTATTTTGATAATCGATTCATCGTTTTGGGTCATTTTTTAAAGAAAAAGTGTCCAAATTCTCTGATTTCAGCTACTCAAATGTGAATATTTTGTTTTTTTTAGTCCTCTATGACAGTAAACTGAATGTCTTTGGGTTGTGGACAAAAAAAGACATTTGAGGACGTCACCTTGGGCTTTGGGAAACAGTGATCAACATTTTTCACCATTTTCTGACATTTTATGGACCAAACAACGAATCAATTAATCGAGAAAATGATCGACAGATTAATCAATAATGAAAATAATCGTTAGTTGCAGCCCTAATCACTTCCATCATCTATTAATCTGATGCTTATTTTCTCTAATATTGGCTAATCGTTCAGTGTGAAAAATTCTAGAAAATAGTGAAAAATGAGCCAAAGCAGACATAGTCAAATTTCTTGTTTTGTCTGATCAACAGTACAAAACCCAGATATATTCAGTCTACTACCAAAGAATACTACAAAAACCAGCAAGTCCTTACATTTGAGAGACTAAAATTTGTATTTTTTTGGCAAACAAATATAAACAGAGATAGATGTGTGAGGGTGGCAAGCATGCTAGAAGGAAATTACAGGCAAGCTACATGTTTTTCTGTGCTACCTGCTCTATGAGAGAGTTGAGAGTGGCTCGTTTCTCCTCCAGTAACTCCAGCTGGTCCATGAAACGAAGCAGCTTTTCGTCCAGTAACAGCGAAGATTCCTCCAATTCTGACTTACCCATGTCGATTTTTTGTACTATCTTTTTGTACTACTTTCTCATACAGTCGTTCCCGCCGCCTTTTCTACTGCAAATCAGCCGTTCAACGTTAAAGCTCTAAAGAAAAGAGACCGCATTGACCCATTAAGATTACAATCGACGTCTACTACTTCCGCGTGTCATCATGTGACACATGACATCACGTGATTAACATCACATGTCCGCAGACTTATACCCATTGCTGAAAAACAACGAAATTACGTATCAGTATTACAGTTTTGAAGGTGTAATATTAGAACATTTGAAGTCATTTCTTAGTATTGTCGTGGAAACCAATACTAACAAAGCAAGCGATATATTTGTAAATAACTACATGACAAACAGTTCATCCTGCATAACTACTTGTTGTCGACACTATTATTCTTATCTCCGACTTGTAAAGATATTACAAAAATGTGCATCACGAAATATCTGCATTCATAAGCGGTGGGTATTTAAAATGAGGAATTCAATAACATTATTATCATCAAAAGAGCTGTTCCCATACCGGGAGTCGAACCCGGGCCGCCTGGGTGAAAACCAGGAATCCTAACCGCTAGACCATATGGGACCGATACGTACAATTCGACACCTATTTTTTTTAAACTCATGTAATGTAATGTGAAGTCATGTTGCCTTCCGTTATTCCTGTTGTACATCTATGTATGTAACTTTACTTATCTTATAACTGCCATTCCTCTACGTGTTTTTTCCTTTAGATACAGCTATTATTATGAGTGCCATCTTAAGGAAACTTACGTTAACTGACGAAGTTCGTATAGATAGGCGGTGCAACCTACGATGTTCAACTGGTGAAACAACATGGTATGTGTAGCAAAACAATACTGACGTACGCAGCTTAGATATAACGCTATATATTTACAGTGGTGGACAAAAATGTTAGAACACCTGACAGATCTGAAAATACTGACCTTTTTTTTGCCTCCAAAACATGATTTCATTTCATAATGTTCATGAAACATGGAGATGGTTGCTCTGAGCACAACAAATATCAGATGAAGTGAGTCCTACTGTTTTTATCCATTTTTAACTTTAATATTTGGTATGTCCACCTTGTGCAGCAATTACAGCAGCACATCTCTCTGGCATAGTGTCAATATA
>NTHP01000878.1:43981-61475 GCA_003416845.1 Oplegnathus fasciatus | reverse complement strand
TGGTTTGATGAGTATGAAAATGATGTGAATCATATGCTATGGCCTTCGCAGTCACCAGATCTCAACCCAGTTGAACACCTATGGGAGACTTTGGACCGACGTGTTAGACAGCGCTCTCCACCACCATCATCAAAACACCAAATGAGGGAATATCTTTTGGAAGAATGGTGTTCATCCCTCCAGTAGAGTTTCAGAGACTTGTTGAATCAATGCCAAGGTGCATTGAAGCTGCTCTGGTGGCACGTGGTGGCCCAACACCTTACTAAGACACTTTATGTTGGTTTTCCCTTCAATTTGTCACCGTCTGTATTTTACTATGTATACTAGGCATCTTGGGCACAAAAAATTCCTGTTGGAAATTGGATGCAAAAAGTTCCATCTTATCTTATCTCTCTTACCCGCAGCTTTTCATCACAAATAATATTGTTGTAAGAAAAAAACAGTCAAGCTTTGTTTAACTTTATTGATAAAACAAATTCAGCCTCATATGCGCTCTAGATCTTGAATGCAAGAGTAGAATTTGCACAAAAGTTGTGGTCTGTATTTATGTGTGTGCCCTGTCTGTCAAGTCAAACCAAATCAGTATTAAATTCATACCAAGGTGCCTCACAGGTGTGTCAGTAGTTTAACTTCTGATGCTGTATCAAACAAATCGGACTCCCTCGCCTGTCGGTCTTTAGTGTGACCATTATGATTAAATCGGCTCCCGCTCACAAACACACGTGCACACAAAGTGTGCCACTATTTTGCCATTAATGAACTCATTTAAAAGCACGCTAATATGTGTGTGCCCACCAGCAATGTGGGGAATCTGGCATTAAGTAAGGGTAAATTATCTTTTTATCTGGAGCATAAACAGAGTTAAGTCCATTATGTTGTTTCTCTGGGGGCCTGTTACACAGTCGGACTTGCGCAGCCTGAGTAGGAACCCAGTGAGGGGAGGAGATGGCTATCACGAGCCACAGGGCAGATGGGGGGACCGTTTTTATCGATGCACACGATGTAATGGGGTCTTCCTGTGAGGGGGCCCGAGGAGTTTCTTTTGACAGAGCTTTCATGTGTTCTTTTGCCATGTGTGTGTGTGTGTGTGTTCTGTGTGTTCTGTGATCAGAGAAAGTCACTGTGGGCCATTAGGCCTCCGCACGCATGCATACTAGCACACATCTGGATATGCTTCTCCTCGAATAGTCATACCTACATACAGTCTGGCAGTCCATGTGACCTTTTAATACCATCTAAGCACTTTTAGATAAAGCCAGTTAGACCTTTCAGCTGGTGTACATCACCACCAGTGTGACATATGTGCACACATACACACCTGCAACCTGCTCATGTCATGTCACACTTCTTGCACGCTATTATATGCACAATTTCCTTTAGATGATAAATGTATGTGCTCACTCCTGTCAGATATCTGCAGGAGATCATCCGAGAATATTAAGCAAGTAATCTCTTTACAGCTGATCTACTGTCAGCTGTTAACAGAGTGAACAGTAGAAGCGGTATCTATTTCCGATGATGCAGCCTTTGAGTGGGTTTGATGTTAAAGTTTGGTTGACATATCCATAAAGATTTTACAGCTGTGTTTAGGAGAGACCTCGTCTGTTAGGCCTGGAGGCTCAACTTAGCGATGTATCAGCTGCTCAGAGTTAACTCTGCATAGGTGAGGCACACCCTCTTCTTAAAAAGTGAGTTCAGTCACCGTGGGTTGAAAGAGAGCAGGAGAGAAAGAGCGAGAGATAGGCGAAGTTGGACAGTGAAAAGAAGCAAATGTCAGGATTCAGAAATCACCTGGCCGGCTGTGATTTACACAAGACTGAGGTTTGGATCAAGGGTCTGGGGTTCCGCGGAGGGGGCGAGGGGCTCTAATTCAGACCAGTCTCCAGTCAAAGTAACAGTTAGCAGCTCAGCGGTATGTTAGCTGTCATGTGTGTCTGTCAGTTACACATGGCAGTTTCACGCAGTGTTCTCAACAAGCTGTCTGTGGTGGGACAAGCTGTGTCAATCAGACAAGGGCTGTATTTGGGTGGTGGTAAGCTCAAGTTCAAGCTCAACTTTATTTGTCACATATAATCATACAGAGTATAATCATGTCCGTTAGCTCCTTCAGTTGTGCAACAAAAAGTGGTAAATAGAATAAAAATAAAATAAGTAATAAATATTATAAATAAATAAATATATTATAAATGTTAACTATAGTAGTAACTTTGAATAATAAGTAAGTAAAAATAGTCTTAGGGAAATTCTTAGGCAGTGTCTTCATTTAGGATCCGAGTGGCCTGAGGGTAGAAGTTCTTCCTGAGCCTCTCAGCGCTGGCCTGGTGTATCCGACATCTTCTTCTCGACCGCAGCAGGGAGAAAAGGCCGTTATCTGGGTGGTTGAGATCCTTAACAATTCTCCTAGCCTTGTCTTACACTGCCTGGTGTAGATGTCCTTTATGCAGGGTACAACACCGCCTATGATACGTTCAGTCAAATGAACCCCTCTTGGCAGGGCCTTGCGGTCCTGTTTGGTGCTATTCCCATACGAGGCAGTGATGTTCCCCATCAGGACACTCTTGATGGTGCAGGAGTAGTAATTCTTCAGTGTCTGAGGTGAAGCAGTCTCGGCCTTGCCTTCGTCACCGCAGAGTCAGTATGCAGCACCCAGGTCAGGCCCTCGATGATGTGGAAACCAAGGCATTTGAAGCTGTCCACCCTCTCCACCAAGGATACATTGATGTTAAGGAGCGTGTAGTTCCTCGTCTGCTTCTTCCCAAAGTCCACTATCAGCTCCTTAGCTTTGCTAACGTTCAGGAGGAGGTTGCTGTCCTGACACTAACGGGTCAGGCCCTCTACCTCCTTCGGGTAGGCCTTTTCATTGTTAACTGTGATCAGGCCCACCACAGCTGTGTCGTTAGCAAACTTGATGGTGGTGTTGGAGTTGAAAGTGGCTGCACAGTCATGTGTGTACAAGAAGTACAGCAGGGGGCTCAAAAACGCAGCTCCGATGTTAAGGAGCTCTAGGCCAATGGATAGTACGGTATTGATAGGAAGGACATTGGCTTTTATTATATAATGTGGACATTGGCTAGTAATGTTGTCCACCACAATATGATGAAGGAGCTATTGAGCAAAGCCTTCAAAAAAATTAAATGCATTGAGTATTATGTGCACAGTTTCCCTCTCTGTATATGATAGATGAGTATGGGTACAGGTGGGTGTGTGTGTGGTTGGTGGATTGGCCTTTTTAATTAGCAATCACTTGTGGTTGAGTATGATTGTCACCCCGTGATGTCCTATTTGTGCATCCTGACATGGCTGAAGAGGCCGATCCTTGTCTTTTTCAGCCCATCAGAGATCCTCTTCATGAAGTGCAGCTCCCACGAGGACTCCCTCATGTTTCCCTCATGTTGTTCTGTTTTGAGCAATGTCCTCCCAGTTATTGTTGATGATATGGAGCTTTTTGAGGTTGCTCGCGAAGTTGTTCTTGTACATCTTCTTCTGACTTCCAGGCGCCTGCTGGCCTGCTTGTAATTGGGAGATCTGTTTACGAAGGCGTGAGTCCAGCATTCTTACTACATGGCCAGTCCATCTGAGTTAGTGTTTAATGATTGGGGAGGAAATACAGTCAGTTTTTTCTTCTTCTAACACACTGATGTTTGTGCAGTCGTCTTTCCAGCTGACTTTCTGAGTCATCTCTGGTAGCAGTAGTAGTAGTGCTAATGGAGAACTTGTGTCTTCTTGATGTTCAGGGACAGTCACAGGAACCTACATCCGTGATGGAATGCTGCAGATCTTCTTCTGAATGGGCAAAATGGGTTTCCCTACCCCAAAGCAACTTTCCTCAGAATGACTTTCACTGGGGAATTGTTGCGCCTTATAATGCTGTTTCAAAATAAAATTCTAAAGGAAATTAAATCAGAAGTATCAGAAGCAATATCTTTCCTGAAAGTACCATTTCAGTTCCAGTATACACAGAGTTGTCTGACCACTCTGTACCCTGGAGAAAGATATAGGGCAGTATGAGGAGAGGGCTAAGGCAGAAAAGGGCAGCCCACCCATTGCAGTCCAACATGCGGAGGGCAGATGTACAGCCGGGCGCACAGGGCTCCTTTCAGAGTACAAAAGGTTGATCTAAATAAGACCCAGCTGATGTTGCTGTTTTCTCCTCAGACCCAGCCCTCTCGCTCTCTGCTCCTCCATCTCTCACTCATCTTTGTAGGCCTCTTTTACTAATCCTCTCGCACCGTTTGACCTTTGACTTGGTGCCCATACTTTTTCATATCTCTCCCCCCGTCTTTTGTTCTGCTCAGAGCGGGTGTATGTGTGGCAGATCTCAGGGGAGCAGGTAAAGTATAAATCTATAGTAGTTCTGACAACTCACAGTCTCTGGTTCCCATTTGGTCTGATGCCCTGCAATCAGTCACTCCTCTACTCTCCTCCTTCCCTTTCTTTCCTGTCCATTGTTCTCATTCTGGAGACGTTTACAAAACCTTGTGAAGTTCCTTGTGTTGAAAACTGAATTAATATCATGTGCTTCACAAACACCCACGTAAAAATCGATGATATCTACTCTGATCACCTCTCCCTTGCATTTTATTCTGTCTTGTAAGCAGCAGTGTTAAACTGACATACAGTTTTAATGATAACATGAGCGGACTCAGTGAGTATTGTTGCTGACAGCTCGCAGCAGCAGCACTGGGGGTGGGGGGACGAGTTCCCGCTCTGTTCTTTCATCTCCAGTCATATCAGCTTGATCAGTGAAACCGCTTAATGTGGACATGTGTTTCCCCTGCTAACAGCCTGCTACAGGGCACAAATGCACACACACACACTGAACAAGCAAGAGAGCGTCTGTTTCAAATCCCACAGAGAGCAGGCCGATAAGGCAGTCTGTGGGATTTACAAGACCTTTAATTTGTCGCTCATGCAACGCCATGTAAATTCTGTCGCAGTCTGTTATTTGGGCTCTCTTGTAGTGCCAAAACTCTTCTTGATGCTCAATCTGACCAGAAGAAGATGCTAAAATATGACAAGGAAAACTCTGTAAATAGTTCACCGGTAATTTCAGAAACTATGCTTTAAGAATCACTCATACTCCTATTTTATATTTGAAATTGAAATCAAGCATTGTAAGCAAGTTGTAGAGCTGCAAAGATTATTTTATTAGTCATTCAGCAAAAAAATAAATCAGCAACTATTTTGAGTTATTTCTTAAGCAAAAATGCCAAACACTTGCTATTTCCAGCTTCTCCAATGTGATGATTTTCTGCTTTTTTGTTTTTCTTGTATGATAGTAAATCTTTGTATTTCGATCTGTTGCAAGTCATTTAAATATGTCACCATTGGCACTGGGAAACCATGATGGGCATTCGTCACAGTTCTATGACATTTTACTGACAAAACAATTTATCTATTAATCTAGAAAATGATCGGCAATCGATAATGAAAATATCTTTAGCTGCAACCCAAGCTAGCAGTTTCCCCCTGTTTCCAGTAACGCTAAGATAAGCTAACCAGCTGCTGGCCCCAGCTTCGTGTTCAATATACAGACATGAGAGTGGTATTGATCTACTCATGTAATTCTTGACAAGAAAGCATAGTAACTGTGTTTCTCAAAAGTGTTCAACTACAATTCCTTCCCTCATCTGCATTTTCATTTCAATAAACATAGATCATTAAAGTAAATATTAGAGTAAATACAGTTAAACTGATGTGAAATGACAAGAATCATCCATTACTAATGTTATATCTGGGTGAAGTGTGTTGAAGAAAGAGATGAATTGTTGTCAGGTGCAATAAAAGTGTTGCGGTAGAGCTGGATGAACGAGTGAGGTTTGGGACGACGGTGGGGGTTAAGTGAAGAGGGCAGGATCCTAAAGGAGTCCAAGTGAGAGAGCTTAGTGTAGGAGAATGGAGAGACAGAAGACCACCAAAGAGGACCTTGGAGTTCGATTAAAAGCACATGGTGAGATGTCCAGGCATTGCAACATTTGTGTGTGAGGATCAGGGTTGGCAAGGCAGGTCAGACGTGCATCAGGAGACTCCCAGGAAAGGGTTACAGAACTGCTACAGAAATGACAGGGGTGGCTATTCATACACGGCTAATTTCAAAATGTAAGCAATCCAGACAAAAGAACCTAACACCCCTTGGAAATACTGTACTTTTTACCATGCTACATTATCTGATAGCTAAAGATTTTACATAAAAACCTATGATAAGCTTATAAAATTCAATGCATTGTAAACCTAAATCGACTAGGCTGATATATCGGCTGATATCAGTTTATTGCAGATGTATCAGTATCAGAGTATATCTCCACTGGTAAGTAACAAGAAATTGCAGTATAGATAGGCAAAAACTAAGTTTGAGATCATTTAGAAGTTTATCTAGAGAGCACCAACAAGTTTATAATTATGCAATAAAATCTCGTGCTCAGTATGTATCTTGGCCACAATAAAAATTAAAAAAAATCAAAAATCGAAGGGATCCATATCAAGATTGTTTGTTTATGTTATGTATTTAAGTTTTCAAAATTATTACTTATACTATTGGCCTATATATTGTGATCATACTGTAAAACCAAGATGGCGCCGTGGATGGCTGCCTCGGTGTGTTGGTGCGCATTGTTTTCAGACTCTTATCCTCTCCCATAATGTGTTACATGAACGCACATCTTTTGGACTATTATCTCTGTACGTTGCACTGATAATACCACTGTACTTTTAATGTAGTTTGAGTTTAAATGCAGGACTTTGGTTCGTAATGTTGTAATGCATTTTTACATTGTTGTATTGCTACTGAATGCTTCTTCCACCACTGCCTAAAGTACATTGCAACAAGGCGAAAAAACCTTGTCCTAAAGCCCTCTGATCCTCTCCATCTACCGAAACCTGGCAGCAACAAGCCAGGAGATGCTTCCAGATCCTTAAAGCAGTCCAGAGGCTGATCTAATCCTTGGTGTATCTCAATGTGAGTCAGATCTCCACAGACCCCGAGAGGGCCCGTCCATCACAGTCAGAGATAGTGGAGTTTACTGAGAGCTGACATAAGGGCAACATTTCACTCTGACAGTCCAGGACAAGTGCCAGGCGGCTGCCAAGGATATGCCAGCTTTTATTGGACTGCTTCAGCCGGGCCACAACACAACTATTGTTAAAATATGGCGTGAAATCTGGTGTTCTTCACCAAGAAAATGTTTTCATTTTGATGCCGGCAGTCTCCTGCAGATTTTTTGACATCAGCCTGGCAAACACAAAGGCCAACATATGAAGCTGGTAAACTGGTATCGCTATTTCATGCAGGGCAGTGTGTGCAAAAGAGGCTTTAGATAATGCCAGTGCCTGTGACGTGTACTTCTGAGTGAGCACTAGCATGCGTGCATACTGGTGATATTACTCTGACATTGCATGCTAATATGAGTAATACAAAAGTTATTGAAGTGCTGTCCATCCCACCCAAGCTGAAATCAAGATAGCTGTTTTGTCCAGGATTTAACATGGCAGGAAATTGAAGGTCAGAGACAGACTCACAGGGCTGCAGAATCCTTCAGACATGCCTGCTGGGCTTGGAGGAACACACAGGATGAGCTGGCTTTGACCTCAGTGACATTTAGACACAAGAACATCAGAAAATGGGATGAAAAGATGTGATAGCCTTATGAATTAATATTAACATTAACATTTTTCCCCAATGATGCTGTCAACCGCAACACCAATTACACACTCAGACACCAGAGCACATGCTTCAAGTGTGTGTCAGCGATCTCACTATCACCAGAAACGTTGAGGATGACTGTTCAATCAATGAGTCACGATTTCGAAGCATTGTACGGCCATGTGTCACCGAGTGTACGCTGATTTGTTTGGACGTCTGGGATGTGGAGGTAGTCTGGTCACTCTCTTGTCCATGAGTGTCTGTTTACATCCAATAAACCTCTTACATCCTGTTGATGAACTCATCCTCATTTTGTACAGTAGCACGCATTTACATCATTTCAATGGGCTCATGGCTCAACATACAATATGGACCATCACTAGGTCTAAGTCATGAAGAAAAATACATAATTTCATTCATAAATAGGACCGATTTACTGTCTGTTAAGGCGTTGACTTTCTAATTTTCAGAGAGATGTGTGTCATTCAGGGTTGCAACAATTATTTTCATAATCTGACAATTATCTCCTCAATAAATCTATTAATCATTTTGTCAAATTGCCGGTTTTATTTGACCAAAATCCAAACATATTCATTCATTTTTTACTGTCATATATGGCAAAGAAAAGCATCAGATCCTCACATTGTTGAAGCTGGAACTAGATAATATTTCATATCTTTACAAATGGCAATGTCGGTCGGTCCAGACTGAAATATCTCAACAATTATTTGATGGATTGTCATAAAATTTTGTACAGATATTCATGTTCCCCAGATGATGAATCCTACGGACCTTGGTGATCCCCTGACTTTCCCTGTAGCGCCGCCATCAGGTCAAAATTTCAATGTTTCAATAATTTTCTTTATGACTAAATACCAGAAAAACCGATGACATTCCCATGATCCTCAGTTGAACTTTGTGTTTATTGCTAATTAGCAACTGTTAGCATGCTAAACTAAGATGCTGAGCATGGTATAAACATTATATCAGCTCAACATCAGCAGGTAGCATTGTCATTGTTAGTGTGTCAACATGCTGGCATTAGCATTTAGCTCCAAGCACAGCCTTACAGTGCTGCTAGCATGGCTGTAGACTCTTAGTCTTGTTGCTTGAAACATTACTGAAATTATTAATTATCAAAATAGTTAATATTCTGTCAGTCAGTAAATCGTCTTGATTCATATACATTGTCACTGCAAAAGAGTTACACTATTTTCCTGAATGTTTTGTCCAAATACAGTATGTTACAACAGACACAACTATGAGTTAGACTTTTTTTTTTTTAACTCTTTCTATTATTGACACCCCCCACTCTCACTCAGACATATTAGCAGAGGCCCAGCAGACAGGTATCCACAGGGTTTTAAGGGTTTCATATTTTGTATAGAGGCTGTATATAGATTGTTGTTACTGTTTGTGCCAGGAGTAGTAGTCCCTGTCTGAGCCCCTCGATGTCTGCTGAGTTCACTAGGGTTGGTACTGGAGAGACTGGGACTGGTGGGGGTGACCACCATGCTGGAGTCCTACCTCCCAGTGTGTGTGTGTGTGTGTGTGTGTGTAGTACAGAATGCCTGGGACTAAACCGCATTTGATTTTTATACGCTTGTGGCTAACAGGAGCCAGATGTAGCTGCCTCCAGGGAGCTTACCATCGAAACAGCCATTTATTTCTCTTTTTCACTCTCTTTAATGAGATGTGTGCATGCATGCTTACATACATACTTGTGTGTGTATATACGCCGGTCAAATAAAAGCAGCCAATAAGCCACAACAGCATTTGCAATATTCTCTACCAGGACTTTGCTTCCTTCCTTCCCAAGACAGGATGTGTCCTGTTCAGATGGCAGGGCATGAGAGTGAGGAGATCTGTGATTTCATAAATGATAAATGAGAAACAATAGATCAGGGTGTCAGAGCTCTGAGGACTCGCAGTTCTCTGGATGTTCAACCTGGCCCTGAGACATATCATGAAGCCTAAGAGAGACGTGAAGTAAGAACTGCGCGCACACACACACACACACACAGATAAATAACAGGCACTAAAATAATCCTGGCATCGTGATTGCAGTGAATTCATCAGCTCATCAGTCATTCACTAGTAACGACAAATAGGATATTGAATTACTGCACCGCAGTTTTCAGGCTGCTCTGTTCTGTACAAATACATACACGAGTATTGAAAAAGAGAGCAGAAAGCAAAAGAGCAGCGATTGGGACAGAAGGGAGAGTGTTAATTGAAAGCGAATGTGTCTGTGCTGGCTGCTGGTCAGAGATGGGCCGGGGTCCCAGTTGGCTTCCACTTCAAAGGCCCTACCCGGCTGTCTTGAGCGCACCTGCAGCCGGTTAAACCCTGCTCTCATCACTCAGGGCGTGGAAGGACCTCTCCTACAACTTAGAGCCCTCACCACAAAGCCTTTTGCCAAAGGGCCGTAATGGCCCGCACTCAAGAATTCAACCTAAAACACCAGGTAGCCCATACAACTTTCACTACAGAATTGTACGTCAATCACACGGTGTGAGAGCTCACAGAACATCCACAGCAGGGTTCCTGCAGCTTCAACCACAAGGTCTATGCCACCCCCATCACAGGTCACACAGGGCTCATATACCCACCACAACACGGTCTTAAATGAGGGCTACATGGCCCTCCAAATATATGCAAATTAGCCACAGAGAGAGCCATTAAGGAAGGGTTTTTGTTCTGCTCTTGTGTCCTATTTAATTACTAATTTGTAGAACTATAAAAACTGTAAGTGGGCAAACTTCTGAGGGGAAACAGGTAAAAAATGTATTCACAACTGCACTGGCATGAGAAATTTAAATGGAGTAATTTCTCGAATCCAAACATATCCATATCATGTCTGGAACAAACATTTAGCTAACAATCGATCTCTGATGACCATCAACGATTGTGTTTTGCTTCTCTCTCAATATGCAAATAAACATAATACCTCACTTTCATTATATTTCCATTCAGCCAGCTCAAAACATTCACAAAAGCTTGCATCCAGTAAGCTAGTTCTCTCAACATGACCATAATTTAGATGCTCGCAGAGATGAGAAAGTGGTCCAATGTGGCTTTCAAACACTCCACTAAGAATGTGTCCCCGACTATATCTGAACGTCATTTGAGAGATTGGATTCTCTGGTATCTTGAATGCATTCACATCTGTCTTCTTGCCTGTCCAGTTCTGATAACATTCCCTGAGATTCATTTTCATGTCAGGTCTGGCTGACCAGAACTTGACAGAATAAACTGTTCTCAACTTTTCTTGGCTGCTGGAACCACCTCAAGGGCCACAGCTCACGCAGCACACACCAACTCCACTGAGCCTGCCTTAATACACCGTAAAGGAGAGAAATGTGAAAGTAAGGTTTATGAGACTAAACAAACACCAACGAGGCTTAGAACTTAATCCGGACCACACTTTCTTCTTTGTGCTATTTACAGCAATCATGCACATGCAGACAAAACCAATATCAGCACTTGAGTCCGGTGGCTTAAGCTCTCTTTGATAAGATATCCAACAAGATGCCTCTTTGTTTTTACCTTCTGGACACGATTAAAAGTTTTTTTCTCTGATGTGTTTGATGTACTGCTATATTTTCAAAAGATTAAACCTGCATTAATTGATTTTTTTTTTTTTTTACCACAACAAGCTATAAACACAACAGTGACATATCATCACCTTATAAAGTTGTTATGTTAGCAAACAGTTGCCAATTTACACATCAAACAGACACGGAGCAACATTAGCATTCATACTGAAGCATGTTTTTGGCCACCTGATGAATCTAAGTACAATAATCACTTCTCTTTTAGCTCTGTTTTTGGTCTCTACCAACTCCTGAAGGAAATATTTGGTTCTAATGCTGCTACTATAAATACTACACTATGTTCGTCAGCTAGTCACTAACTTTGTCTGTCTGCGTTTGGTGCTGGACAGGTGTTCAGAGGGTTTATCATAGCTTTTCTTGCTGGTAAACAGCTGCCTGCTGTTGTTGAAAACAAGCTGATGAGAGCCGTAAGACTAAACCAAAACAGTAAAGTTGCAGGTAAAAGACGCTAAAACGTTAAAATGTAGAGATGAGAGAAACTGCAGAGTCAGATGATAATTCTTTGTCTGTTTGTCACTAAGAGCATCCCCTTTAACATTACACATAATGATCTGATCAATTGTTACAATAAAAACATTCATAAGAGCAGCTTTAAGATTGAACCCAAAAATAAAGAAAATTTATTAAAGTAATAATCTAAAGATTTTAATTTAAATAAATGTCGGTTAAGTCACTATCTATCGCCGAATGAGGTAATACAATGGTGATTGAGCCTATGGCCCACTGATGACAGCCCTTGCTTTTGCAGTATTATGAACTGGGTGTCTGTGGCGACATTCCCGGGTAAAATCACAAACAGGGCACAGTTAGTGACGCGTTTTCCACCACCCAGCAGTGGTTGGTCCGCCAGAGAGTGTAGGCAGAGCTAACACAACAGATTCGCTCTTCAGCTCACTTGTGTGTGAAGCGGCGTACTGTTTTTTCTGGTCTCTGCTAGTGTTGCAAGTAAATGGTTACTATGGCTGAACAAACAAAGAAAAGATCGGTGACTACAGACAATGAAACTTCTAAAACAAGTGCAAATCCAAAGAAAAAGAAAAAAAAAGAAAAAGCAAAGCAACCGTCAGCCAGGAAAAATCAGGGTTAGCATCGGCGTTGCCTTGCCAAGGTGGAGAGGTCTCTTTCTCTTGGGCTAGTAGGTACCGCTAACGTTTATAAACATAAAATCTACTCTACCTAAATTTTGGACCATTGCTTCGGGTCGTCACACAGGCGACACAGTTTAGATCTCTGGGAAGTGAGGTCCAAAAACACACCAATTAGATTTTCAAGATGGTTACTTTAACTTTTCACCACTGTGTTTTGCCATTCAACTGTTTTGACTTTCAATGTGAAAATTTGGGAGGGGTAAAGAGATGTATATATATTAGGAAAAGCAAGAGAAATATTAAAACTGTCCTATTTTCTTGAAGAAAATTACACAAGTTGAGCTGTAAATTTTGCTGTCAGTCAACAGTTTTTGACTATATGGCCCTATGAGAATATTTTGCTGACAGATTGTAATGATTACAAGCAGCAACCCTGGCAAAAACCACAATTGCGCACACACAACATCCTCACCCCATGTCTTAATCCTAAAATAAATGGTCATTTTCTGATTTGATTATCCTCTAATTAAAATTGCTGTTTTGAGTCCATGTTCTGGTGCAGGCTCCAACATGAAAATAATACCAGGCACGGACTAATTACAAATCTTTCATTACACTTTTTCACTTAACTCCTGAATAAATAAATGAAAAAACACAAGCTCTCACCCATACAAACATGGGTAGCTGTTCTACCAATGATTTCAGTCTTGGTTTACAGGGTGACTGACTCCTTACTGTAAAAATTCTAAAGAGAGAAAAGAAGAATTCACTTTTTCAGAGACTCAAGCAGCTGATTCACTGTTCACTATGCTACCTCAGCCAGCCACCATGTGACCAGCTGCCCATGACCTGCAGTGTACGTCACACAGACAGTTCCCTACTAAAACAGGAAACTACTCAGCACAAACTCAGTTCCACTAAGAGGGAGCCAGGAGACACTGTGCTTAAAAATGGGCAGCATCCATGAAGGTAAATTTAAGTTTGGATTATTTTAAAACATTTCACTCAAATTTAAATGTTGTAAGTGGAAAAGGGAATGAAAGCAGTCGGATTAAAGTTTATCCCAGTCTATCCCATCTAATATGGATGATGTATGCCTGATTATTTCTGTCTGTGTGTATCAATGTGCCAGTCTACGTCAGTGCCAGTGAAGCATGCCTGTTTTCTCCTAAGAAGTGTCTGAGATGTGTTAAACGTCAAAGAGGCCATGCTGCCCCGCATATCCCTTTGATGTCATCTGTATCACCTGCTCTACAGTCTGTGTGTGTGTCTTTGTGTGTGCGTTCATGTGGATGCATGCTCCGTATTTGTACAGCATGACGGCATCCTCCAGCGACCTAGTAAACATTCTATTATAGAGTTATCACCATCACATCTACGGACACTTAGTGTGTTCACAAGAGCTATAAAATCTATTAATGACAGGCTATCGTGGGGATAAAGAAAGAAAGGGTCACAAGTATGCAAGAGCTTAGCCCTGTAAGAGGCCAACCATGATGTAACGTAAGGGTACATACTGTAGCAGCGGTTATTGATGTGTGTGTGTGAGCAGTTTTTGCATCTTTGCAAGCACAAACTTTGTACATGCCTTTCGTTGCACCCTTTGCACCAGGGGAAAGTGGCTGACAACAGGCCTCCGACACCTTCTCTGAGAGCTAGCCAAACGTTTCAGAAGCTTCTGGAGTTCCAGCACCTCTGTGTTTGTTCAAGGCAGTCCGTCTCTGTCGACAGATCTAAATTTACAGGACAATAAATTATCACAGATCTGGTTCTCTGGCTTGCACGCATGCATGTGCATGCACACGCACATTGTGGCTCGTCTGTCCCTGGAGGACAGTGTATTTTTAGGGTCTGTGTTCTATGCTGACCTTTCATTAGCTTTATAGATAATGCTACTGGATTTTCAGCTGATTACTATCTAAACAACCACTCAGGCCTGGTCCTTTTATCCTCACGGCTACTTAACACGCAGAAATTATGACCGTGTTAAATCTATCTGCAATAAGTCATCCTGCAAGACTTAAAATACAATATATATGGAATATATTAATACTGGAAACTGTGCTTGTCAGAAAAATTATAGCATTGGTCATGTGTTCAAACACTTAGAAAACTGTTTACATTTTCCTCACAAGCGTCCTCTTGTGGTCATGTAAGACAGTTGTCTCCGAGAAGCTAAGGTGGAAGTTGTCATATTGCTGGAAAACCTTGTAAGAGGGAGGTTGGGGTGGTTGGCAGCGCGTACAAAGCGTCCAACTTTCACACTGGGGACCGCTGTTTTCACCCACCAACAGTCAACCCTGGTTTCTTTTTTGACCATGACATTGATCTTCACCTGACCTTAACCCAGTAGTTTTAATTGCCTAAACTAGGCAGGGATTCAGAACGAAAACAGCCCTGATTTAAATCTGCGCAGGGGGCGTGTTGTTAAAGGTACCACTGAGACATGAAATCCGATCCATGAGGTCCAGTTTGCAAAATATTGTATAATACTCACAGGCAGGTAACTGTTTTATCTTTCGTCACAACGATCACGAGGTAAACAGCAGCAATACAGCGTTCACCTTACAAAGTAATCGACCAGGAATGTGTGTGATTGTCCAATGCAGCGTCTTTCCAGATGACGTTGCATTGTGGCAAAAGTTGCGCTTGCAACTTTGCGACTTTTTCGCCAGACGACCCTGCATTGGTTCCATTCAAATGAATGAGAGGGCTGCATTTTTTCAGGCAGGGCTAAAGTCGGTCTGAAGGAGGCGAGTGAACGTGGCAGGCCAGAAAAAAAATATTTTGCAACTGTGTTGGAAGGCCCCAACAAACGATTTTGTCCTGCTGATGGGGGAACCAGATCAGAAAAACGCTCAAATGGGTGGTTTTGAATGGCAATGACAAATTAGTTATTTTGTTGTTTGGCTGGAGGAATTGTTATTACTATGAGATGTAAGTCAAATCAAGTCAACTTTATTTATATAGCCCAATATCACACATCACAAATTTGCCTCAAGAGGCTTTACAGCATCTGCACAGCATACAATACCCTCTATCCTTAGGAACCTATATAGTATAGATATGGTAACACTCCACAGATTTCCCTAACTTGCCTCGATTGACCTCCTTTTTGTCTTTGTCCTTCTCCCACCTGTTCATATTCCCTCGGACCTGCCCAGTGTTGAGTTTGCCCCTGTGTGTCTCATCAGTACGGGAACTCAGCCAGGTCTGACGACAGGCTGTCCTCTCTGCTGCAGCCTGCCAGAGGATGGGAATACACGCTGAACTCATCCCTGGACTGCCTGACTGGTGACAGCCCACAGCATAATCCCCACAGGGGACACATTACTGGGCCATTAGTCCAACTCTTCCACCTTGACTGCACGCCTCTGGCTTGCCCTTGCTTCATTCAGCCCGTTCCTTTTTCTCCCAGCAACTTTCCTTTCAGAAATAATCCTGAGTGATTATAATGTATCAACACAGAAATCAATTGGATTAGTCCAAAACCGCTGCCTCTGTAAATCTCACCTTTATCCCTCCTTCACCCCAGTGCAGCGTTTAAACATAGCAACCCCCGTCAGTACTTTTCCTCTGAGGAGATGGTTGCCAGATTGGACCTCGTACATCAGGGCAAACTTTTCCTCCAACTGACAAGAAGGCGCTTGACTCTGTTATTGTTTATGAGGAGAAAGCTGGGGTCAAGTTCACAGGCTGGGAGAGAGACAGAGAGAGAGAGAGAGAGGGAGAGTCTGTTCCAACTCCCGCCCCATGAGAGAGAGCATAACTCAGCCGTGTTTGTGCTTCCCTAATTCCTTTTGATTTAGCAGAAAATTGTGAGCCGAGCTGCAGCGCACAAATATTCACCAGAGCTTAGCTTCTTTGCCTCACCTCCGGCCTCTCACAAACCTGTGCCCACTCCGGTCTGTGTGTTTGTGCATGTGCCCGTCTCTGAAAACATTTAAAAGTGTGTGTGTGTCCCACTCTGACAGCAAGCTGCCTGTCGGGCTCTAAGCAGAAACACAAATGTCTCTAAAAGAAGCTTAGCTTTAACAGCAGCTTTGGCATAAACTCTAGAACTGTTTTCTCAAGCTTTTGATGAAATAGCGGTTTGCGACAGCTATAGCTAATTCTAATAGTTTCAATTCCGATAGGGATTTTCCTGATTTGTTTACTTGTTTGTTAGTACTACTGGGTCAGCTGAATCAACTGTGGTATTCTTAATCCAATATCACAAACTCCCCAGAGAAGTTCAAGTGTACGCTGATGAAAACTGCGTGAATCGGTGTCTGTAAACAAGTCAAGCAGTCATTTTTGAGTTTGTGAAAGGTCCTCGGATATTTCAAAAGTAGGTTTTAATCTGACAGGAGCCATGCGAGGACAAGAAGAAATATCAGAGAATTGATGACGGACAGCTCACTGCTAAGCCTGAAGACACACACGGGGACGAAAGGTAAGGATGGTCGCTCTCCAGGGACAATGTAGGCCAACAGTGTGTGTGTGTGTGTATGTGTGCGTGCTATATCTGAGCGCTGTCTCAGCACTCTCTCTCTCTTACACATGTGGTTCATATTTAAGCCATAGTGCTGTTCCACTGGACGGTTTTGGCTCTGTTCTCCCAGTCCCACATTCCCTGCTTTTTTCTCTGACTTTCATTTATGCTTTCATTTTCTGTAAGATAAAATACGCGTGCGAATACCATATCCACTATACCATATCTGTGACTGCAATTAATAATTGCACCAGTATATACTGGTGCATGTAGGGCATTCGCTCTATCACTATTTTTCTACGTCCAAATGATTGCATTTTGCAGCATTTTACATTGAGAATGGAAAACACCCTTTTTGTCACAAAATTCCTTTAAAATATGGAAAACCACATTTTTCCTGTGATTTAATTATCCGGTTTTACTGGGTTGTAAAATGAAGGCGCCATCATTGATTATAATAATTTCTGTTGGTGGTTACAGATGAACTCCTCACATTAGGACCTCAACAGCATCATCACCCCTCACACCCCAGCACCAACACACAACGCACCTCTCTCTATCCATCCCTCTTTAATATCTCCTTCCTAGTCAAACTCTGTAACCCCTGCATCTGCCCAATGGGCGAGGGGAGCTGTCAGCAGCGAGATCCTCCCTCATCTCTCCCTCTCTCCCCCCC
>NTHP01000878.1:12686-37686 GCA_003416845.1 Oplegnathus fasciatus | reverse complement strand
TAAAAAACAACGACCACTCAGCTACACGCTCCCTGACCTCCCCTTGCTGACCCGCCAAAGCCCCGCAGCCACCGAGCTGCAAGAGGTGTCGTGCACATGCACGTATAGGGGCACATCACGATTAGGTTTAGTTTGGGCGTGCTCAATGCAGCATTTATCTTGATAGGATACTGTGAGAGTCTCTTTTATTAGGGTAAGATTGGAAGAAGCATGCAGGAGAGCTGTGAGTAAGATGAGAAAGAGAGTGAACGGGCAGAAGACAGAGAGGAGCAAAGTGAGTAAATGGGGTCTTAGTTTGACAGGGTTATTGGAGACCCCAGACTTCGTGGTCTGATTTGTGGCGACATGATTTCAACTATCCCATTGGGAAACATTCAAACACACATACACACGCAGGTCTTGTGGGGAGAGGTTAAGTGCTTATTTATTTGGAGAGCAGAGTAAATGGTTTCCACTCCCCTCCTTCTCGCAAACCTTAAACTGTTAAGTGTAGTGAACTCTGACTCACAGAGGACTGTTACTGCAGCTCTCCTTCATGCCACTCACCACCTTTGAGTGTGTGTGTGTATACCTACCATACGAGTACTAATCAATTGCAATATACAATCTATCGCTGCTTCCGCATATGAATCGTTCTGAATCACCCATGTTAGTGTGGATTCAGTTCAAAAATGCCAAGACGTGTTTTTTGCATCTTCAGGTACATCGGTGCGCTGGGGGCTCGTGTGATCTGCGACAACATCCCAGGCTTGGTGAACAAGCAGCGGCAACTCTGCCAGCGCCACCCAGACATCATGCAGGCCATCGGTGAGGGCACCAAGGAATGGATCAGAGAGTGCCAGCACCAGTTCAGACACCATCGCTGGAACTGCAGCACGCTGGACCGCGACCACACCGTGTTTGGACGCGTCATGCTACGGAGTAAGTCAATGTGTGTGTCTACATGTATGCCTGTCTGATTACTGACTGTGTGGCCAAAAAGTAAAGATACTGAGCCTGGACCTGAGCCCCATCTGCTACTACCTCACTCCTCACTCTCTTCTTCACTTTTACTGCCTTATCTCTCCCTTCTGCTCCCTGTCCTTCGCCCCTCGCTCTGTTCTTTCTCCGATCTTTCCTTCTCATACTCACGTATGCTGGTGCTCCATGTTTATAGTCGCTAATGGACTGTTGTAATGCCTTACGTCTCGTCAATAAACACACGGGCTTCGAGGCACGAGCTTGTCGTCATTTTGTTTTTCCACTCCTGCCAGGCCTCTCTGCTTTGTAACAGATTCATGCCTATACATGTATGCACACAGGCGCACATGCATGTTAACATCATTATTTTCCAACTATCTTTGTAGCCAGTGCATGTATAATTCCTCCTTATGAAGACTTTTATAATTGCATATAATTGAATATTCATTAAAAAGCAGAGGGAGGGGCTCTTCAGTAAAAACACCTGATTGCCAAGCTACATTGGTGTCTTGAAGTCAGCTTTATATTTTGCATGAAAATTCATGACTGTCATTTTGCAAATATACTGCAGTAGCCAGTACAGATCATTACTGCTGCATTCTGAATGCAGAGCATGGACGCAGTGATGCACCTGCGACACACTGTTGCATGCAGTGCAACCAGTAAAAAGAGTGATTCTATGATGCTATATCTTGAGTTATGATCGTGGATTATGCCTTCTCTTGACTTTCTTGCGTTTTGAGCAAGGTGCAGTGGTAAATGCTTCATTTACAGCAGTTCATTATAGTGGATCTGGATTCAGGTTGCACAAAATAAGGTGCTCGTCTCCGCAGACTTAGTATCTGACGTCACTGACTCTCCTTGGCTTGTTACTGTCCCTCTTCCAGCCATCCTAAGCATGTGTGGGGCCGACGATGCATGGAAAAAAAGTAGCAGATATGAAGATACAGGCTGCGTGTGTGGTGGAAAGGAATAAACAGTAATGTAGATGTAAATATTTAGAGATATTCTCACTGTCAGACAAACAGCGCAGGTTTGAACGATGACCAGCAATGCCCTCCTCCATCCTCCCCCACATACACCCCCCTCAACAGCACCCACACCCAAGAGATGGGATGGGACATTCCAGTGAATACAGAGCAAGCAGGTTGGATCACAAACTCTACCGGCCCAGGCTGGTTCAGATTTTTGCAGAGTGAACGTGTATCTTGTTTTCAGATACAAAAGTGCCCCACCCTTAGTCATTTATAATCAGTACTATATCAGTTTTAAGTTATTTTGCTAGTTGAGTATTTCCATTTCATGAAACTTTATTTTTCTACTCCACGACATTTCAGAAGGAAATATTGCTTCCCTCATATATTTACGTGTTACTTTGCAGGACAGTGTTTTAAATTCAAATCCAAATTCATAAACATAAGGCATTATTACAGATTACGGAATAGCTTGCAAAATACTTACAACTTCAGGTTGTGATCAAACTCAAAAAATTATGTGTGTGGGCATGGTTAGAAACAGAGACAGTCCAATAGACCCAGGAAACAAATGTACCATGCACCTTTTGTTAACATGCAACTGCGAGCCAACCTGATATAAAACAAGATTAAAAGTCTGACATCCCGTTTACACAGGCTGCGTGGCGAAAGCAGCACATCTGCAACAAGCTACGATGCGTTCAGTCACAGTGCTGCTATGTGGTCATCCATGTTTTGGCAGTGCTGAGAGACCAACCCATACTTTAAGTCACAGTTACGTATGTGAAATGCAAGTGAAACACAAGCCGTTATGCGGCACATGTAGACAGTACTGATTAAAATAGAAGCTACGGCTGGCTGATACTGCCTAAAAATGAAATCTTCATATTTTTAAGCTTGGGCACATCAGATGCAGGCATGACACAGATGACTGAAAACGTGGCTGAAATGCGACGAAAAGTAGAAAGGTTTATCCTCTTGGGAGCTGAATGTGCTTAGAAAATGACACAGCAGTCTGCGAATTACATAATGAGATATTGTGCATGCAGACTTGACATTTGCTGAAGGGAAGCTCAAGTAGGGTCCAAAAGAGAAAGAGTTCATCATCTGAGGAGCATGAATGTGTTTAGCACACTTCATTTATATTTCATTATTTATTCAAGACAAGATTTTTATTAGATGTTGATGTTTCTTGAGTGTAAGTAAAGAATTTGGCTTGCTAGTGGCACAAGAAGAAAAAATTTGGATGGCCATCAAACACCAGGATTCATGCTCTGGGAACCATATCCACAGAAAATTCAATAGAAATTTAGCCAACCGTTACACACGCTAGAGTTATCTTGTAGTTTATCTTCAAAAAACGCAAGTGTTTGGGCACATTTTGGATTTAATAAATTAATAATTAGTTTCGCATGACGAAAAAGAAGTCTTTTGTGGATACTTTGTACCCCATCACCCGGAGACTAGCTAACATTAGTGGGGTGAAGCACAGAACTCAAGCACTAACAAATAAGACCAGCTGACCAATTCACACAAGTTCTTCTGCCTCTTGCTGCCACGTTGTTTTTTTTTTGGGTTTCATTCCCACGGGCGCTGCAAAAAGCAACTGTGACCAAACACTATATCTAATTCTCTATGTGTCTTTGGCCACACAATAGATGAGTCATATTCTAAGGAACTAAGGAGACCAGAAAAGCACAGAAAATGGTAGAAAATGCTGTCATGACATCACCCTGGCGCTGATTAATGGGGTATCACTGTGTCTGTATTTAAACAATTTATGTGAACAGAGGAGAGCCCCGCAGCTAGGATTATTTCCATGATAATATTTAAACAGAGCTGTCCCATACTCCACATCAGGCCTGATATGCCCCCGTCAGCTGCACCTTCACATCCTGATGGCTCACACCCAGGCCTGGTCATGGCATTATGTGTATCTGTGTATGCATGTTAACATGTAAGCTGCACAGTTTGAAGTCTTTAGGTCTTGGAGAATCTACAGTATTGCATGATATGAATAACTCCAATTTCTGCTGTATTCAATAATAGATTGTGTTATTCTAACCTCTACCTCAGTTTGACCTCTCTGTTTCGTTTTTGCTTTTGTGTTTTCTCTCTCTGTCGCTCTTTCTCAGACAGTCGTGAAGCAGCCTTCGTCTACGCCATCTCCTCAGCAGGAGTGGTGTACGCGCTCACTCGCGCCTGCAGCCAGGGGGAGCTGAAGACGTGCAACTGCGACCCACACAAGCGTGGACGGGCTAGTGATGAGAGAGGAGAGTTTGACTGGGGTGGCTGTAGCGATAATATCAACTATGGGATAAAGTTTGCCAAAGCCTTCATAGATGCCAAAGAGAGGACTGTCCGAGATGCACGGGCGCTCATGAACCTACACAACAACCGTTGTGGCAGAACAGTAAGTGTGTGATTACAGCAGCGTCAATTTAAAGTAACAAAAAAACATATTTTCTAGTGGTATATCTAGCTATGCAGATTTTTATTTTATCTGCCCAAGTTTTGATGTATCTGCATCTTGGACGCCATTTATACCCGGTATTAACATGCAATCTGTGCCCCACAATGTTATGTTGATAGTGGTCATGGTCCTTTGCATTTACACCTGGTATTAATAAGCATTCTCGTTAACTCGATCCCACCTGCATTGGGATTGAATTTCTATAGGCAAATCAGGTAGGTGGAGCAGGCGAACTAGTGAAAAATGCAGAGTTAGGTGATCTATCAACAACAGAAAAAAAACAAGGTGGGTAGAGTTATAAGCACAAACTATACTATACTATACTACTATATATACAATAAACTAGCATGGCCAACGGCTAACAACAGCATTAACAAGTTGAATATGAAACCCCAATGGAGATAAATGGAATTTTTGTTTGCGGTGCTCACAGTGTTAAAACATACATTTAGAGAATTCAACACCGACACCTCTTTCCAGAAATAGTGCCCCCATATCTCAAGACGTCACTGTCAACAGTTTTCATAGGAACTATTTCTTTGGCAGAAAGTAGCTCTCAGATGAATATTGTTCACGGAGGTCTGTGGATTATCCAGACAGAATGTTTAATGGACTTTCTCAATGCTTTGAACACCTCAAACAAAAATCCTTTCACCTCCATTGTATTGGGGTGGAGGCAGAAATCTCAGAGGTGGATCTCCAAACCTCGGCAGATGAAACCAAAAATTATCTTCAAGCCCGGATCCCTAGATAAGTAGAAATATGGTTTCATAATTTCTTTTTAAACCGTCCTTGCCTTAGCGCTGCATTTCTAGAACATGTAAGATCAAATTCAAATGGGTAAAACAACGTACACACAATCCCCACTTCTCTCTATGTGTTTAGGCAGTGAAGCGATTCATGAAGCTGGAGTGCAAATGTCACGGCGTGAGCGGCTCTTGCACGCTGCGGACATGTTGGATGGCCATGTCAGACTTCAGGAAGACCGGTGACTACCTGAGGAGGAAATACAATGGGGCCATCGAGGTGACGATGAATCAGGATGGGACAGGCTTCGCTGTAGCCAACAAAGCCTTCAGGAAGGCCACCAAGAACGACCTGGTCTACTTTGAGAACTCTCCGGATTACTGCCTACAAGACAAATCAGCAGGTAAGACAGCGAAAGGAGAGAGGAAGAAGAAGGTAGACTGAACTGAAAGACGCTTTCTCATGGATGTTGATGGATTGCCCCGACTGTGTTATGTTTTAGGGGTGTTATGTGTATGTTGTGTATATGTTCATGCATGACTAGTGTGTTTGTGTGTGTGAATGTCAGTGTGTGTGTGTGTAATGGTAGACAGATAACACAGCAGGCCTCCCGTGTGATGTCTGTGGAAGCTAATATCCTTATACCCTGGGGACATGGTCGTTCTGTGACCACCTGACCTCTATCAGTCTCTGTCAACACACACACACACACACACACACACACACATACATATACACAACCCCATGGTCAGAGAACGTGTTGATCAACCTTTACACAATTCACCTAATCAGTTATGGCTGTTTCTGATTGGCTGGTTGATGGATGAAACACTGTCGGACTTATATTTGACATCAACTCCTCCATCACTCAGAAGCTCTGTCCAGTTCTTCCTCGCCCTTGCTCCCTTTGTCTGCCTCTCCCTTCATCCCTTCGTCCCTTCGTCCATCCTCCCCCTCTTTCTCACCTTCCCAGTGGAATCCACAGCCTAGGGACACAAGCGGCTAATTTAAAAAAAAAATCACTTCTTTCTGTCTGTCACAGTCTCTCCCTCTCGGTCTGTCTGAACTAAGCGTAGCTGGAGGGCAGAGTGGGCCTCAGAGTGTGAGAGCCTGTCTGTCTGTCACGCTCCACTGTCCATTTAACCCTCATACACACACACACAAACACACTCACTCACGCACACACACACACACACACACACACACACACACACACACACACACACACAAAGTGGCTTCAAAGGGAGCAGTGGCTTGGGAAAGGCAGTGTAACTATAGGCCACTCTACCAACACTGCATAGTTGTGTGTGTGGGTCTGTTGTTCTATGGGCAGCTTGTTGTGATAGGTAGCAGTTCAAACAGGGAGCTTCTCACACGAAACACCAGCACTAATCTCTGTGGGGATGACATTCACATAAGACACAGACAATATGCATCTGCATTAGGTAACAGCCAGACTGCTAAACACTACGATACACTCATTAGTGGTTACTAGGATGCTACAGCAGATCAAATATCGAACCAAATAGAGAGCTAAAGTGAAAGTTAAATGTCCAGGTCCTGTTCCAGAAGTAAGAAAACCTCATTTGAAACTAGTGACATTTCTAATAACGCAAATTACTAAAAGGTCGAGCCCTGGAACATAAACTTTACAGTATTTCCTGAGGTTCACTCCATTTGTCTAAATAGAGAATGTGAAAAACAGTGTAATGTTGTTCTATTAAGTATTTCTGTTTTTAGCTGCCTTTAACGAATACCATTTTCCACAAACCTAAGACTATCAAGGGTTAATGCCGTGTTCACATCATATCTTTCAAACCGTAAGTATGAGTAGCCGAGCCAGACAAACCATTCAAGTCAGCCTACAGGCTCCAATTCTGAGTTGGAGATAGCGGGAATTTCTGACAGGTGAAAAGAACTACAGATGTGTCAACAAACTGCTGGCAGCACGGCTGCAAAGTCGCCATCGCTGGCAGTTACATCTAAATAAAACGGACAGGGAGGCCAAAATGGTGTAGCCGTTTTTCATACAGCAAAGATTACAGCTAAAAAGTTAGAAAGATAAAAATTAGAGCAGAGCGCTGATGGTTTTTCTGAAAAATCAATGAAGTAATTCTCAATTAGAGATTGCATTGAGTTACAGAGGCTAGTGGAACAGCAGCTAGCCCCGATGTGACGTTAAGACTAGGGCTGCAACTGAGGATTGTTAACCTGCCGATTATTATATTTAATCTATCAATTGTTTGGTCTATAAAATGTCAGAAAATGGTGAAAAATGTTAAGGTAACATCTTCAAATTGCTTGTTTTGTCCAGCCAACAGTCCAAAACCAAAGATATTCCGTTTCAGCATATCCCCACAACTGAGGAGCTAAAACTAGGCAATGTCTTTCTTTCTTTCTTTGCTTGAAATGACCCACCAGTTGTTTTTTTCAGGAGTAAAACATAAAAGACCAGTTAAGAGAAACTAGTTTTAACTTTTAGCTTTTATTAGCTAACTCTTTTGTACTCTGTGCAGGCTCCCTGGGCACGGCTGGACGGGTCTGCAATAAGACATCACGTGGCACAGATGGCTGTGAGGTCATGTGCTGTGGGCGGGGCTACGACACCACGAGAGTCAAGCAAATCACCAAGTGCGAGTGCAAGTTCAAATGGTGCTGCGCCGTGGAGTGTAAGGACTGCGAGGAAGCTGTGGACATACACACGTGCAAAGCCCCCAAACGAGCTGAATGGTTGGACCAGACCTGAGGACACGCTCCCTCTGCCCCCTGTAATGCAACCCCACCCCTTTCCCCTTTACAGGACATCCTGTGGAACATGGCATTCTGGGAAAGCTTGTCCGAAAGTGCTCTGCGTCTCCGCCCTCCCCTGCCCCCACCTCGGTTCATCATTGCATGGCTTTTCTACCTGTTTCTGTGAAAGCACTAGAATTCAGTACCCATCAATATGAATTAATACCCATTAGCCCCCGTTTGTGAATGGCCCTGTGACTGAACTGCTGGGATCAGATGATGAACGGTGAAACCAGTGAACACTTTGGGATTCGGGTGGATTGGGCTTTTATCAAAGATTCAGTCCAGATGGCCTTTTTTCTAGCGTGTGGTTCTGGGTTAAAAATGGTTTGCTGCTTTCATGATGCTTTAAAGACACGTTTTTACATTAACTGAGCCTTCAAACGTATCCAGTATTATTACAACAACATCATATACTCACATAATGTTCTTTCTTTTTTTGGGGAAATACACTTTTATCTACCGAAAACGAATACTTGGTTGGACTTTGGGAAGTAGCTTGACAAGTGCACTTTGACAAGTGGACATCTAAGCATAAGCTTGGCTCTGTGTGGCCAAACAGAAGTCCAGGCAGAGGACTACCAGAGGACAGGGAGATGGACACCAGATGAATAAATGGATGGATGCATCATTGGAACATTGAATGCAACTGTAAAAAAACAACAAAAAAAAGCTGTTTAAAGAGATTTATTTAAATTGTTAAGTGTTGTTTCATTTCTCATCTGCGGATGAGACTGCACTACATTGGCTGACAGGAGGAGAGAGAAGAGCACTCCCATTATTATGATTATACAGTGTACTCTAGTTTTCAGTGTGTAAGACGACAAACTGCCGCTGACAAGAAGAAGAAGAAGAAGAAGAAGAAGAAAAAGAAAAAGAAAAAGAGGAAGAAAAAGAAGAAGGCCTGGATTGTCATTCAGTCACACATAACCACAACATCAGACAGATTTCACTTCTCTGCTCTCCAGCTTGCTTGTATAACATTGTGTATATTGCCTTATCTAAACAGATGTTCATATGAAATATACGGTGCATTAGTATGACACTGGAATCTTTGTTTTTTGTTCAGACAGACAAACATAGAGGTTGAAGGCAAGAAAGAGACTAGATAGTGCCGACAGAGCGAAACTAATCAGTGTGACCGAGCAGGATAGTGAGTAAGTTCCGTTGTACTGCTGTCATAACCTGCCGTGTTATTCCCATCACACACAGACACAGACAGACACAGAGACACAGACACACACACACACATACACACCATCGCTGCTCCTCGCCAGCATGAGTTGAGAGACACTGGGGCAGTAATAATACAATCTATGTCAGTAACAAAGGCTGATTCTGTTGGGGTAGGGTGTGTTATATCAGTCAAGGGGAGGGAAGTGTTTGATTAAAGGCCCAACCTAAACCCCAACCCCTGCTGGCCTCATCCCACCCCTCGCTATGTGGAATTCCAGGTGGGTCCCAGGCTAATGACTAGATGGCTGTAATTACCCGGGGCTGTTGATAGCTGGTGATTGGACATGGTCGTGCCACAGAGGACCTAGTGTGGGCTCCTGCTGGGACCACATTTAATCAAAGGCTTCTTGGCCGGCTTATCAAAGGGAATACTTTCCAGCAATCTTCTCTGCCTCAGCCCCCTCTGCTCCCCAGACTCTCAGTCCGGTTCAGTCTCTGTTACGTTAGAGCCCAGAGACTCCTGATAATGTGAAATCAAAAGGATATCGAGCACGAGCGCAGACTTAAGAAACACAACTACACGCATGCCTTTTTGGGAGACACCAAATGATACAGCATTAATTCACTGCACTTTTATGCTGTACAATCACTACTAAATTTTTCTATAAAGTTCTAACCCTGTACGCTGTGTTGGTCAATGTGTCCTGGTGATAAGATCATCTCTCCTTGCCCAGGCTTGGGACAGGATGCAGCCATGTTCAGGCCTGATTGGACACACCGATTCCCTGACACAGGAAATGCATCTGCCTTGGAGATACCTTAATGCAGGAAGCAGACACAAACTCAGACACAGCAGCTGAGATGAAAAAACTAAATTGCTCTCCTGTGTCTCTTCAATCAATACAATCTCTTTCATGCGATGCTTCTTTATAAGTTTTTCATGGACGACTCTTAGGCCACTCATAATTCACCTTTCAATCTACCAACCTCATCTGCACCAAAAAGAGCCCTCAACATCTCAGAAGTGGTCTTTTAATAGCCACAGGAGGCCCATATCGTTAGATAAGCTTTATTGTCCCTCAGGGTAATATTATCAAGCAATTCCAGGCATTGAGACTATTCTAGTGCCAGCTTCCTGTGGCAGAGCCTATCTGTGTCCTGGATGCCAGGCTGAGAGCATTCCTGTTGCAGAGTATTATAGGCAAACCATTAGTCTTCACAGCTGGCAGGCAGCGCTGTGGGTGAGGGAGATTGTATACGGCACAGAAATGGCATCAAGCAACACAGGAGGTTTAAAGGATAATTCCAGTTGATCACAACTTGGACACTTTTTGTTAGGTTTGGCTATCAGTTCTATTGGTTATGATAACATTGCACTGACCAAGTTAATTACTGAGATCTGGAATTTGGGAGTGACAACATTACTAAAAAGAAGTCAGGGTAAACAGACCCCTAGGTGAGCCAAGGAAAATATAGGCGAACAGTAAAATTATCACCCAACCTTTGTAAACATCCATCACAGTTTACAGACTTTGTGGTTCATCTTTGACCTGCAGTACTCGTGATAGTTGTGCATGCACACAGTCCTCCTGTGCAAGGACGGATTATTATGTAATTACGGACATTAAAAGGTGCGCTAACTTGATTTTACCTCCAAATAAAATAGTTTGGATAATCTGTTGGCTTGTTCACAACCTGTCTGAACGTCTTGACTGCTCCAAATTCATTCCCCCCTTTATGTCGCCATGTTTTCGGATCCCAGCAATTAACTTGGTGGATACAATGTTATCACAACCAATAGAAACAGTGACCAAAGGTACAAAATAAGACACAAGTTGTAATAAATAAGAATTATCCTTAAATTCCACAACAAGGCCAAGTACTCTGACTGGGGGCATTGCTCAGAGAGCAGCTTTGTGTTAAAATCACAGGCACAAGTAGTTCAAATCAAACTGAAAAATAAAGGTTTCCCAGTTTTATAACACCGGCCTCGTACAAACTGGTACACTGGCACACACATTGCTGCAGTATCTTTGGACTATTAGCCACACAGACATTGCACATGGCCCCAGTCATTTACTCAACATCATCACAGTTATTCTCAACTGTGTCACCCTTTTTAAAACTTGTTCTATATTCTCTCTCTCTCTTTCTGTGCTGTCAGTTATTTAGATTTATCAACCTTATGTCCAGGCTGTAATGCATGTCAGTCTGAGCTCTGATTGCCAAATGACAACAACCCCGAGAATAGAGGATGAACTTCATTCCGATTACATACACATACATGCATGCATGCATGCATGTACACACACATACAAACACACACAGCATGAAGGTACATGGACAGGACTGGGCCCAACATCTAGACTGTGTGAGTTGACTTTAAATCCTGCTCAAATGGATGGATGAAGGTAAGAGAGAAATGTCTAGGGTTACTTAGAGACCTAGCGGGCATGTTTATCAGCAGATCTTAATCTGAGCAGAAAGAACTGCGTTCCCCATAATTCATCATCATTACTCGCCACACCTACCACCTCCCTCTGACCGCCTCCCTCCTGCTCCTTGCCTCTGATACGGGCTTCTGTCTGTGGGAATCTAGCCGGAGACCCCAGCAACAATTGCCCAACAATATCCACCTTGGGGTGGTCCGGGTGTCAGCCATGCGATCTCTTTCGCACACATATTCACATGTACATACCTGCAGGCTAGGACAGGACCCCCTCAGTGCCCCCCTGAGCTCACCTATCACCTGTCTGGTAAAACCCTCAGTATGTTAGCAAGCCTTTCGACTCTGTCACTCACTGTTTGCGACCAGAGAGTGCATGCAAACATACAAGTGTGTGTGGTGGGATGAGCTTACCCCTCAGGGCCAGTAGAACCTGGGTAATTTCTTTCCCGGAGGTTGGAAGGGCGAGTCTGGCGAGGTCAGGGGTCATAAAGTTTAGGTGTATCAACAGGGAACCTTCAGCACTATGTACGACCACCACTGATCTGTCGCCTGTTGACACCTCCTAAACACCAATGGCTTGCTCATGTAGCTAAGCTCGTCTCTGGCTGGCCAGCAAAGAGGTGAACTTATTCAGAAGAACACCTGCTCTGCTGGATTAAAATTGGGCCTAAAGTGTAGCTGCCTACATTGTCAGCTCTTCCATTCATCTTTCATCCTTTCGCTGTGCCTCTATCTGATGGGGTGGGTGTCAGCCATTAGGTATTATGTGGTGCAGCTTTGTTGGGAACAGGTTTGGGTTGGGAGGCTGTGGGAGCATTAGGGGGTGCAGATTTATTAGGGAGCTCAGACTAATATTTACGTGACCTACCAGGACCCGAGGGGTGTAGAGACAGAGAGGGAGAAAACGGGTATGAATTGCAGCGTCTGCATTGAGGGAAAAAGGGGATTACGACACAAAACACTTATCTCCTGAGACCTACAGCAAAAAATGTCCACCCCTCACCACCACCAACCCCTTTCCCCTCAGTCCCTCAACCTTCATTAACCCCCCTTTGCTCTGTCATTTCCTATAATAGTTCACAGCAACACATTTTGATAGCCATCATAGTAGTACCCCTAAAATATCACAGCAACAACTGCAGTTCTCTCTAACTCAAAATATCGGTCCAACAGGCAAGTGGTTGCCAAATCAGCTCTTTGATCTGGCAAGTTTCTGAGTAAAATAATAAAACTGGAATTTTCCTAACAATTCCCCTTCATTGGCGGTGCAGTATTTCAGCGCTCACTCACCGTTGCATGTAAAACATTTCCGGTGCTTCTATAATTGCTCCAACTACTGACACATGCAACCACATGAAGGTTGACCTCAATGAATTTTCCGTGAGGAGAAAGCCTGTGTGACCTGACACAGCACCAATTTGTCATCCCCACTTTATCTGTGATATAACTCACTCACTCCTAGGCCAGAAGTCAAGCTTAGCACTGGGTAGCAGAATATTCCGCAGGTTGGGCTCACAGACAGCCACCATTAGGGTTAAAGGACAAAGGGGTGAACCTGAGTCGGACATTTAGACGGTTAGTCGAAGTAAATTCTTCACCGTACAAGGTGTGGGCTGCCATGTGACGAGGTTTGTATATGCGTGTGACAGTGCGAGTGTGTTTATCTCCCTCCCTGTGTGGGAATTTACAGACACACCTCGCAAGGCACAAACAACAGTGACCTGGAAAAATAGTCGAAATTCCACCAACATACCAGGGAATCTGGGGGTTTGGGCTGACAATACACACTGACACACACACATATAGGCAACGAGAGACAGAGGTGTGGGAAACAGGAGAGATACCGAGTCAGGGTCAAATTGTGTAGGCCTCACAGACATAGATACCAGTGAGTGATACCAGCTGACACACACTGATGCTGACACTAACAGTGATACCATGGCTACCTGAGTGACACTGATAGATAGCGCTGAGCCATCCTAGCGTGCACACACAATCAAACCAAAACTCAGTTCATGCCTGTGACTTAATCAGCACATAAAGTACTTTCTGACTCCTCAAACCTCTGCCACGGGGAAAAAAAATCAGTGTACCAGACGAAACTTTAAAGGGTCTAAAAACTAAACAAAAAATAACAAGAGGCCATAGCCTCTTAAGTGGCAAATGGGTGAAAGGTGAAAGCTACTGGAGTGTCTACCTGTACTCAAACATGTTCACAACTGTATGTTTATTGTTGCTTAGAGTGGAGTAGATGTGTTTACCACATCACTGGAGCCATCGTCCCACTCCCAGTCTTCTAGACTCCTCACCTTTAAAAACACAAGCCACTAAAGATACACATCAATTCACTTGTACAGCGAATCCCAAACTCACACCCACAAACAAACACTCTCCATGAGGAATGTGGAAGACTGTCTTGTTTGTGTTTTGAGGAGCAGCTTTCTCCAATTTTCGTTTTCTTGCTCATCTTCCTGGAATACACTGTATATTCTCGTTGGCACTTAGATTGGCCCAGACATAGAATTATAGAAACGTATGATTATCTTTATCTTCGCATGTGTCTTTTTCACAATCAGTCTGCTGATGCCTGCAGCCCGGTGCACCAGTAACAAGCTTCCACACTTCCCCCCGACTGGGCTTCACCTTCTACCAGCACTGAGACAGCTGATCAGGAGCAAGGACACAGTACAGTAGCCTCAGTCGCTCAGTAAACAGTGGTAAACAGAGCAAGCGCTCGGCATGAAATGGAGGAATACTGCGCACAAAACATTTACACAGAGCTGCCACGGGAACAATATCATTTCAGTTTTACAATAAAGTGCTGGTGTAACAAAAACAACACAAGGAAACTCATCTGTCCCTCTCTCCATTCAGAGTGACTTGTTTATGCTTTAGCCTCCCACTCTCTGCAAGGAGATAATTCAATCAAGTGTAATAGAACTTTCACACAGGCTTAACCCAGCTTTAATACTATTGCCACAAGACCCAAATCTGGAGCCTGATCTCATGTATGTAGAATTTTATTCTATTCTACGCCAATAGATGAGAAGTTTTACTGTTCGTATGTGGACTTTGTTAACACAGGTTTGACCTTTCATTTTGAAATCTGAGGTAAATTTCAACTGGCTACTTCAAATTAGAGAAATGCAACACAGAACTTGTTGAAAGGTAACACAAATTTGATCTTGCAGTGTAACAGGCCATAAAGGCACTACAATAAGATAGAACAATAATGAAAAAATACACTTTAACTTATGTTACATGTTGTCATATGTAAGGCAATAACGCAGTACCAACCATCTGCCTAATTACAGACGAAAGCTCAGAAAAGAAGGGAAGCAGAATCACATTGGTGTCCCAGTGCCTAAAGGAATTGTGGTATTTTAATTATACCCACTGTCAACCACAAAGGCTGGGACACACCACACCTTGTTTTGGCAATACCATGCTGTGTCCACATCCTCCTCCAGTAACTACAGCCAACTACTGACAGTGTTTTGACTTACCTCAGACTGGAAAACCACTCTTCTCATGCAGAGACTATAGGGGCAAGCAGCAGCACCAACTTCACTGTACATATACTGTATACAAATGCTAAAACTAGCTCATCAAATGCTATTTAAAGGCTCTTCTTGATAAATACCTTGATATAAAAGGTATAATTTGGTGGAAGGATGTTGAAAATGATTTAAGACACCTGGAAATGGTTTTATGCATGTGTGTACACATGCATAATGTGGGTAGCATGGTTTTGTTCTCACTATTCACAGTACTATAACGATGCTCACGTCTTCATTATTGGCTTGGAGCTCCAAATCTATCAAGTGTTTGAACTGGGATAGTTTAGGGGAGAGTAAACAACAGTCTAATGTGTTTATCAAACACTAAAGCACACACCAACAGCTGTTTACCACACAGAGAGCCAAGCCGCATACAACAACAACAGCACGAGGAACATGTAACCTGATGGAGTTACATGCTGTAAGGGAAGGTGATGTTGAAGGGGGTTTGTGTCTTGGATTGGTTGGGGGAAATCTGACAATATGGCCACCCTGCACGTGGATGTCCAGCTGCTGCGACGCACTCTCTCACCCTATAGTTTAGAGTCAAAGAGGGAGAGTGAGGGGGAGAGACCGAAAGCTGTGTAAGCTTGAAAAGCCTCCTACTCCTGGAAAACAAATCAATAAACACGATTCCACTTCATAACAATACACCACGCCAGACTAAACTACATGTAGCTGTACACGCAGGAGAACCTATAGAAACAATTAAGCATCATGAGCATCCATGCAAGGGTACTGTACACATGCGGAATGCATCACCAGGACTATCCATCACAGCCTCCACGCCTGAAATTTAATGGATTATTAGTTCATTAGGTATGGTGAACCAGTCCTGTAGTCACTTTACAAATGATAAATGTTGGTAATGTAGCTCTTTCCCAAAGAGACTGTTTTGTGGATGAATACTGAAAGCAATGTGAAATACAAATGAGAGATAAATTACAAGGACTATTCTTTGCATGAGGATGAAAACAACATAAAAAGTTCAAGCAGCTATGCGTGAGGTCCTTGCCCATGAGACAAACACAAATAGATGAAATACTGCAACTTGCCTATTTGTCCTCTCACAGAAACAGCAAGGAGCATCACCAAATGTGGCGTGACGCACTTTGCATGCTACACTGGATGGCTCTAGCATTAACTATTTAGGTTTGCACATCTTCACTGTCAACATTGTTTGTGTGCCTTGGCCAATGTGCATCAAAATTCTCTGGAATAGAAAATGAATCCTTATTTTATAGATCCATGTCTCCATGTTCCTTTCCTTCTTCATGATTTGAAAATAAGAGACGTTCAGAGAAATAGTTCTGCATTTTGGGAAATCCGCTTATTCACTCTCTTGTCGAGAATTAGATGAGAAGGTTGATACCACTGTCGTGTCTGTATGGTAAATATGAAGCTATTGCCAGCAGCCTGTTAGCTTAGCACAAAGACTGGAACAGAGCAAAACAGCTAGCCTGGCTTTGTCCAAAGTTAACTAAATGTATGTATGCATGTAATGTATGGACTATTTCTTGGCTGGGTGCTTTAACTTCCAGGAGTCTACGCTGGCTGCTTGGCAACTTCATGGTAACGACATGTAAAACCATGTAATGTTTTTACATTTTGATTTCTGTACAGATGAAACAAACGAGATTCAATAGTATTTGACATACTATTTAATTTTGTTTGTTTAATCTGATGTCCTAGTTTTAGTGTTTGTATATAATGTGTGTATGTGTGCACAGTGGAGCTGAACAGTTGCAGTATTTCAAACATCTATTTGTGTTTTGTCCCATGGATGGACCTCACGCATTGCTGCTCGCAGATTGCAGATATATTTTTTTCCAATGTTGTTTTCATCCTCATGTAAAATTTAAAGTATATAATTCCTTCAATTGAACTCTCATTTGTATTTTAGATTGGTTTTAGTAATTCATAGCTTTAGGGTTTGAATATAGTATGTGTGTGTGAGTGTGTATAGTGGAGTTTACAGAGCTGAAAATACTTTTGCGTTCCCTCGCATTAAATTTTGTGTTCCCTCGCAATATTATTGCATTCCCCCTGATCCATAGGAACTGTTAATGTGTTGGTCCAGACCAGTTATAATACACTGCCAGTTTAGGGAAACACTCTGCAGATATTACAGAAAGGAGGAGGATGTGACATTTTACATTATGCATTTATTGCTCATTAGGCTCAAAAGGCCGAGCTCTGACTGTATACAGCCACAGGCTGTGAGCACAGCTACAGCTGGCTGTGGTGGTTGAAGCTCGGGCTATGCTTGCAGTTGTGTTTGCGTCTATGGCATTATAGATATGGCTACAGTAGCTGTGCCGTGACAACACTTTTCTGCTCCTGCTAACATTAGCCAAGAACGCATCACAAGCCATACGGGAATTGAATCCGCAGGGCTTATATCAGATATGACAGATGTGTTATCAAAACAGCACAGGCGTTCAAGAATACAATAGCTTCACTACAACGCTCAGCCATCACAACCAATGTAATTTCACTGCATACACACACAACCCCTGCATGTAGTTAGTGTTACACCTCTTAAAAACGAATGTGTCACAGCAATAATCATACCAATGCACAGCCATGGTTACCGCCACAATCAGCGAAACCTTAGCCCCTGGATTCAGATAAGGAAAAATGTAGGAGCTGGACAGTTGGACATGGATAACACAGAGGGGATTTTTTGGTGATCAATGTATTTTGTGATTTAAGTTGGCAAATCTCTTTAAGTCACATATTTACTGTTGGATCATACACAATATGATGGTTAATCAGTTAAAAGGTATTAGCTGGCATAGCTGCACATTTCTTTGAATTGAAAGTGAATTGACAAGATCAAAAATGGAGAGTATGGACACAATTATATGGATAATATGCAGCGACAAAACGGCGTCCACACATCACATTATCTTAGCAACATCAAGCTCAACATCAACATCAAGAAATGTATAAAAAACATCTTGGACATCTGTCCAACCCATCATAAGTAACTGATTAAAAATGACACCTGGCTTGAGCAATATGTGCCCTATTTGATAAACAGGTGTTGCATGGATTCCTCACATTCACCCTTGCATCTGTTCCTCTTGTCCTACGTGTGAGTGGCCAAGGAGCGAGGCACAAATGCCAAGTGAGAGAAAAGAAGATGCATTAAATGAGAAGAAAGGACAGCCCATAAAGTCAACTTTATAAAGTGTAGTGTGGTATGTTGCACTTGTGACCACTACCTCAGACAGAGCATGCAGCAATATGAAACTTTTTAAACAGCCAGATGGTAGAAGAAGTAGATTCACCAGTCTGTGTGTAGTCTCTTTATGTCTCTCTTCCTGATTGTGTCTTTACTGTCAACTCAGAATTAACAGTATCTTTAGCGGTGGCATCAATATTTCTGTCAACATCATCACCATTGCCGTCAACTGTCCAGTCCTCACTCACACAAGATCATTACCTCGAGTATCAAGCAGCACTCTGCCAACTGTAAGGAGGATGTGTGGTTGAGGGGGTCTGAGTGTGGGACTGAGCCCAGAGGAGAGAGGCCTCTCTGGTGTGAGGAGGGCAGGATGAGTGTGGCGCTCAGCCCCGTCTGGATCCAGGAAAGAGTGAGATGCGAGGAGGGACGGTAGGAGATAAGTCCACTTCAGCCAACTCAATGGGACACTTCAGTGCAGGCGCAACTCTCACTCTGAGCACTGTCTGTCTGCCTGTCATGACAGAGAGAGACAGAGAAAGAGGGACTTTGATAAATTCAACTTGGACCAAGATTCTTAATTTGATTACAACTAAGTCCATCTGAAGAACTACTCACTTTAGTCTGTCATTACTGTCATTTTTGGTCTGGCTAATATCAAATACACAATAACGTGGCACTGGTGCAATATCAGCATCTAGCAAAGGTAACGTCACTGAGGCCAGTTCATCAATGTATGTGTGTGTGTGTGTGTGTGTGTGTGAGTGTGTATGTGTGTGTGCGCAGGCTGCAAGCACAGTGACAGAGACAGATTGGGTGTCTGAGAGGGACAGATAGCCTTACAGCCAACCTCCACTCACTCATTGAGTGAGATAAAGAGGAACATTCACACACACACACATACACACACTCCTCCGCTGGCATCCAACCAATCGTGTTGAGAAATAACTCAACCCTTAACATGGACAAATAGGTGTGGATAAGGCCTGCGTTGGGTCTGCTGAAAATTGCAGATTCATCACAAATTTCAAACAAACAGATTAGAAGAAGACTGTTGTGGTATTCAAATGGACTTACAGGATTTGTCCGTGTATACACTCCGCCGTGCTGTGTGAGACTCAGGAGGGTATGTGAGAACGAAAGTGTGTGAGGGTGCCAAAACAGTGACAGGCCATTCTTCTACAAACAGGTTTTCAACGAGCCCTTATCTCTCTTCTGCTCTCTCCTCATCCATTCCCTTGTTTCTTCCTCTCCTGGAAGAAATGCCCTTTGATTACATTTCCATCACAAATATACTTGCTACATGCAGCCTATTTATCAGAAAGGCAGTGTTATAATAGGTAAGACCCTTTAACTAGATATACAGTACATCAGCAGAAAACTGGAGACAGATAAGGTGGGAAAGCAGTGTTATGGGTTTGTGTGTGTGCCAGTGTGTGTGTGGGAGGGGTGGTCCTGTGTTTCCGGGTGACCTCAGTGGCCCAGGCTGCCTGTCTATTAGAGCAGGGGCTATTAGACCATCAGAAAGTGGGAGCATCCCCTCTCGCCATGGTGATAAGATCAAGGCATTCCGACGGCCAGAGCGGTCATTACCCTGCTCTCTAGCCCATAATGTCCCTCCATTAAAACACCCTGTTGCCATGGAAATGCAGCTGTGGCCGTTTAAGTCATTTCTCGGCCCTGCTGTCTCTCTGGGTCATTGACACACACACAAACACAAAATGCATTGACATGTCGTCTGATAAACACTCACACATGCACACTGCTATCAGGGGCACACACACACACACATGCAGAAACACACAAGCTGGGTGTGATTCTGGCACATGTGGGGTCAGAGCCGCCAGGGTAGCGAGACGATCGCTGAGTCGCTCAGTCAAGGTGCAGCCCGACTGATGACAGATTGTACAGTAAGACAATCTGGACGGCTGAGTCATCGAGTCTGACAGAATTCAGATTCAAACACAAACATGGATAGGCAGACAGATAGGAGGCTGACAGAAACACAAACATAAACAGACACATGCACAGCACTAACACTGGTCAGCATAAACAAACACCTCTGGTTGTTCTGAAGATTTTGTGTCAAACAAACCCGACCCCCTGTTCCTCTAATCCTCATTTGGCCACTTTCTTCAGAGTCATCAGTGGACACCTCCTACGCTCAGATACACAAACTAACCCCCTCCTAAACCCTGAAACTCACAACCAGCATAAAGAATTACCAAACCCTCTAGTGTTGCTCCTGAGGACCTATTACGCATATTGTGCAACAACAATTTTACCTCACTAAGTCCCTGCACATTGGTCTTTATTTAAATTCACATTTTTTTAGAAAACCTTTTTAGAAAATAATAATATCATAATAACTATCATGCTAATAATCCCTCCCTTATAAGATCCCCCCTCTGCTTACTGTTTAATGTCACAACATAAAACACATATAACTTGATTTGACAGGTTACACGTCTTGTGTTTTTTTTCTGGCACTTTTATGATGAGGTTCTGTGTGTTGGGTGTGACTGATTTTTACTACTGACTGTACAGCAATTATATCAGGACCCAATGATCTCTTTATAAACAGGCAAATTTGACAATTATAACAAACATGTGACACCAAAGCTAATTTAAATACTTACAGAAATATTACAGAGCTAACATCAAAAATATGATACAGTAACTGCATTGCAGACACGCTGTAAGTCCTTACAGAGAAGCAAGAGAATCAAATCAAATTTGACTTAATTTGTAAAGCACCTTTCAAGGCTGCAAACAGATTACCTCAGAGATGAATTACAAGAGATAGTGCAGGCTACCATAATGTACAGCTTGCTAAAATTGCAGACCTACTTACATTACTCAGAAATATGACTATTGGACAGCCAAGACAGCAAAAATTAATCTGTGTTGCCCCCTAGTGGCCAATGTTCAAATGTAAAAAAAACTTAAACCCAAGTCAAACATCAGCCAGCTGTTTCAGAGTCATTCACCACCATAGTTCTTTCTGTTCGGGGCCATCAGGACCAGTATTCAAATGAGCTTCCTTGTGGTCCCAAACCCTCTCTCACAGGTGACAAAATCAAGTGTAAAAGCTGCGGTTTCCTTCTCACTTCTGTTTCCTCACCAAACTTATCTCAACCTTAACCCCAACAAGTCATCTCTGCAGCTCCTAACCATAAACCTCTAGTGGTGGAAGAAGTATTCAGATCCTTTACTTATGTAAAAGTAGTAAATACCAAACTGTGAAAATTCTCCACTACAAGTAAAAGTCCTGCATTCAAAACCTTACTTCAGTAGAGGTATGTAAGTATAATTAGTAACATGCACTTTAAGTGTCAAAAGTAAAAGTACTCATTATACAGAAAAATGGTCCCTGTTAGTGTTTTACTATTATATTTGATGTCTTTGGATTAATATTACTGCTGCATTAATGCATATGTTGCATTTTACTGCTGTAGTGCTAATTTAAACTACTTTATATACTGTTGGGTAGTTTAATCTACTGCAATGCATCATGGTCTATAAGATCATCATATGTTTGTAGTGTCGCTATCCTGTGAGAACCTCATATCTCTGAAAAGTAACATTTTCATGAGCGAAAAACAGCCGTTTTCAGCTTTGTGACGATGTATTTTCCAACTAATCCAAGGTTTTTTTCAATTGTTTATTTAGCGTAAAAAGTGGGAGAATTTTCTCAACATATAAATGAAAACGTAATCCTTCAGTTTATCAGAAAAATGAAAAAAAAAAAATGAGAAAATGTGATCTGATGAGTAACTAAAGCTGTCAGACAAAGTGGTGGAGTCAAAAGTACAATATTTGCCTCTGAAATGTAGCGGAGTAGAAGAAAATGGAAATACAAGTAAAGTACAAGTACCTCTAATTTGTACTTAAGTACAGTACTTGAGTAAATGTACATTCCACCACTGCAAACTTTATTCCTAACCCAACCAGTGGTGGAAAGTAATTTTTTTTTACTCCACTACATTTATCTGACAGCTTTAGTTACTAGTTACTTTGCAGATTCAGATTAACAATACGAAATATAATCAATAAATAAATGATGATATTATTATATCAATAAGGCTTTACTGGTCCCCAGGGGGATATTCACAAGCTACCTAGCAGTGTGTAAAGTAATATATAAAATATATATAAATAAATTAAAATTAGCTCCACATTTACCAACTGCAACATTAGATTAATTATAATCCAACAACATACATTATTCTGAAATGGACCATTCTGCTTAATGAGTACTTTTACTTTTGGTACTTTAAGTATATTGTAATGCTAATACTTTTGTACTTTTACTTAAATGACATTTTCAATGCAGGACTTTTACTTGTAACAGAGTATTTCTACAGTGTGGCATTACTACTTTTAGCTTACTAAAGTAAAAGATCTCTTTCACCACTGACCCCAACAGTGACACAGAAAACACATGTCAACACAACACCTGTTGAATCTCTACAAGCTGCATCACTTGCAGTTGCTAGGAAACAGTCAGACTGGGAGTCTGTTCATCTTCAAATCAAAACTGAACTAGGTTAACTCAAAAATTCACTTTGCCAAGCTAGTTTCCCATGCTGCTACCTGTCCGCCTATAAAGTAAGTTACAATGTATGTTTGCTAAATAGTATAATACTGTCGTTTGCTGTGGTTGAGGTTAGCTATGGCTGTTTCAGGGTTAACGTTAGTTAGCAAATTTCACATGCTACCAATTTATAAATATTAGCTAACTAAATGTTACATTTAACCTGTTGAAAATAAATCACAGACTACACCGGGCAGTGAGCGTTATACTTACCGATACACTCAGTCAATTAATGTTGTTTACGCTTTCTTAAATTAACGCTAAATTTCACTTTTGCTGCCACATTTGTGCCAAACTCCATTTAACGCTAACCTAGCTTTCCTCCTGTTCTTTCACCGCCACCTAGCGTTAGCTAAATGCAGCTAGCGTTAGTTAGCAACAACTGGCTAGTTAGCTAGCTAGCTAGCTAACAAATGTCAACTTGTTAGCTAGCTAGCTAGCTAACAAGTTGACATTGTTAGTCGTGAAGTGTATTTCTGTCAGCCATGTTCGTTATTATACACACACTGTATACACAATAACATATTGTGTTTAGGCCAATATTATATTACGGATACCACAACATGCAATAATTCCATAACTCTTCTGGCATTTATATAACTTATGTAACGTAAAATCTAATGCTTTAACCTATTTAATACAATTATGTTTAATAATTTTGTATTACCTGTCATGGGGTTAAGTGTACTGACAGTAGGGTCAGAGAAACCTCTGCAATAACTGGACAAAGTTTCTTAGGAGTAGAGACTTCTTGTTGCTCGCAGTAGTTAATTAGTGAGCTCAGGCCTTATTATTTGGGGTGCTCAAGGTTAGAAGCTCTAGGTGTTTTGATGGAAGGTTTGACATCATATTAAACACAAGTCTATAAAAGCCAGGACCAAGGGGATCACATGACTGCTTTTGCTATAATCATATAGTACACTCATACTGCAGACACTGGGTTTATGATCCTTTCTGGTTCTTTCTTTCAGTACCACCAGGGCCAAATAAGCTTACTCCACCAGCAGTGACAGCAGCCACAGATGTTGCCTGCCGCACGGTCTGCCCAGAATACAGGACCAGGAAAATCTGGTTACCTGAATAGGCTACAAAATACATCCAATGCTGAAGCACAGATGGCTCAGCAGGCCCGGCAAAAGATTCAAACCCGTCTGAAAATGGCAAAGTTATTTCAACAATACAGGTAAGAAATCTTTCAGTTAGGAATCTACAGCTCAGACAGATTCAAAGTTTTTAATTGCTGATATTCAAAGGTACCTTACGATTCAGGTTTCATGACATTCTGTGACCTGACTGGTGTGACATGAATTTTTAAAACTTTCTCTAACCATATCCTTAACTTTTCTATTTATAAGCCCTGATGAAGGATAGTGTTGGTTACAAGAAAATATATCAATAATATAGATAATATGATCTTGACTTTAGTTCTGCAGTTAAATAAAAAATATCAAAGATAAAAATCATCTGGTCCATTTCTCCCTTGTTTCCTTTATACGGTAACTTTGTCTCTGTCTGAAAGCACCTTTACTGCTTGTCATAAAGCAGAGATGAGTTATTTTCCACATATTTCACATGTATTTCCACGTAATATGAATTTTGTTAAGATTCACACAATGTCCAGTAAAACCCTGTTCTAAGTAACTGCTCCCAACCTGTTATTTTTATAACTGTAACACACAAATACTGCAAAGTCCTCAAACCTAACCAGTCTAACCAACCTTCCTATGTTGTGCTTAAGGGCTGTGAAGACAAGTGCTGCCCTGAATGGTTGCTTTCTCAACCTTCATTGTGTGTCTACTTGTCTTCTTCGCTTGCTGGCCTTTACACTGATTCTACCTCTGCAGCCTGTATTTCTTTTGCTGATCTTGTGTCGTGGCAACTGAAAAGTCAGAGCCTGTCTAGTGCAGATGAGAGTTGGTACTCAAATACCGGATGACACAATATTCACCTCCCCAAAAGATCTTTATTGCCTGCAAGCAAGAGCCATCATCAGCAGTACACCGATATGACTAAAGAAAGTCAGTGACTCCTCAATTCTTATAGTCCCTTGAGATAATGCATACATTGACTGTTACAAAACAACA
>NTHP01000877.1:229344-242932 GCA_003416845.1 Oplegnathus fasciatus | reverse complement strand
AGAAAAAAAAAAAAGATACACTTGTTCCGAAAAAATGTTTAAATAAAAAATGTTAGGCAATTCTGGGAGGTGAGGTTTACCTGCAGTAAAACAGACAGTTGGAGGTTCTCACTATACACCCATGTATAGTGAGAAGTTTTTATTAAAAAATTATGCTTAGGTAGTCAAATTTGTGACATGCATCTTTTCCAGCTGCCATGCATATAAGCTACCAAAGTAGAAAAATTGGGACGCTTGCAGTAAACTGTCAGAACTAGAAACTATAACAGATGTCAACTGATTAAAAGTCATGCCATGCTGAAAATCTAACTAAGAAAGATTCCGGCTTATAATTAATGGTTAATATAGGGACAGAGAAATGTTATTTACTTACTTACACCAGTGATATTCTTGAAATAACTAAACTGCAGTAAAAGATGCATCATAGCCATTTTGAGGCAAGGTGCACAAACACAGTCCTCTGATCTATTTAAATAAACTGTCTAAACTCCTCTCTTTCTTCCCTTTTTGCTCCCTGTCTGTCAGATTCATCTACATGTTAGGAAAGGACACCTGGGTGGAACGCTGGCCTTTGTCTGCAGAGTGCTCCAGCAATCCCAGCCTGCAAGCTAAATGCAAGAGCCTCGATGATGCTGCACAGGAACTGTCTGTCAACGGCTGCAGGCTGTAGAGGTGTTTAACCAGCAACTGTACACCATTCTCCTGTACCATTTTGTTGCAAAGATGCAAAATAACTTTGCACACAAAGATTCAATGATCATTTTAACCCAGACTGTGCCATAAGGACACACAAACAAGTTGTGCTTTTACTTTGGAAAAAATAACTGAAAGTGCTAGTTATAGAAACGTACCCATAAGGTTTTCCTCTACTGTGATGATATAATAAGAATGAGGAAGAACTAATTACCACCGGTAGCAAAAAAAGTAATCAATACACACTAAATAGCCTCCTCAAGGGTTTTATATATTTTATAGAATGATTAACAATACAAAACAAAATAGTCAACTGTCACAATGTCTACTGTCTAACATGAGCTAAAATAAAAAATATTGTTGATAAAAGGGTGTTAATACAACATACAAACTGCTTAATACATACACCAGGCTGGAGATTCCATTTATCTTCAGCAGGTTTTGTTGATTGTGCTGTAAAATGCAACTGTATCCTCCCCAGCTGACTCCTGACTTCTGGTTTTCAAAGGGAAAAAATAATTAGGGAATTCTGCATATAAGATATTAAATGATACAAATGGGCAGACAGTAATTATAAAACAGGTAAATTCAAAAATGAAATTTATATTTGAAGCTAAAGTAATTTTAATCTTAAAGTCAGGATAATGTTCTGTTTACTATTAAATTTGACTGCTGCATACTCAATACTCTTGTCCTCTTCTTCCTTGTGTCTGTTAGAGTAGAGAGAATCTGTCTGGTTCTTGGAGAACTGGATGCTGGCGTGGCAAAGGTCATCATTTTCCTCTTGCTTGCTCTGACTGGATAGACACTGCATAGACAAGGGTTTGCAGGTATGATTTTTACAAAAAGCCAGAAAGAACCAGAAAGAACCAGAGACTTGCAACGCACCTGTCTGACTGAATTTTATCCTAGACTTCTGTGGAAAAGGAGTATCCAGACACATAGATAGCATTCCAGGAAAAACGCTTTCACTCTCTCACTCGTGATAAAAAGTGCTAAGAAGCAAACTTTCCAGCTCTGCACAGCAAAACAACCTTGGTTCCCATCATGTTCTTGTGTTGCTTTCTAATCATAACTCAATACTTTCTTTGATTAAAATAAAACACATATAATATGGTTGCTTTGATTAAAATAAAACACATACGTTATGAAATTCATTATGTATGTGACACAGTTTCCTTCAACAAATCATGAGCCCACCGAACTGGACACTATCCACTGCTTGGCTGTGCCTAAAGATTCTGTACACGTACAAATCATCATATACAAAATCAAGGCACAATCTTGGCAGAGTCCATGTCTGCTGGGAAAGTGCTAGAGGTCTGCAAGCCCGACGGGACCCGACGGATTTGGGGCGGGTTCGGGCCTTTTCTTTTTTTTATAGACCGGGCTCAGGTCGGACTTGGGCTCATTTAACTTCTCTCCTTTCATTGTGCCCATATAAGCACAGAGCACATAGGCCAATTTGTAGACTTTGTCGAAATATTGTTATACTGATGTTATAAATTTTATAGATATTAAAGACGTACATGCGCATTTTATTCACGTGCATTACACGTGTCAGTTCAGAGCATCAGGGAGAAATTGGAGCATGGGGGGTTCATGAAAGTTCCTAATGCTTCTGGAAAAAGCTGCACTTTAGAAAAGTTTTGATGTGATTATTACCACTTCAAACAAGAAAGTTATTAACATCAAAGAAAGGTAGGCCGTAAATCTTTATTTACTTTTTTGCTGCTGGATCACGTAGCTGCTATATTCTACCGCATGCTTATGCTTCTTGTTCTCTGTAATGGACAGTTAATATTTGTGGGCATGGTTGTCGGTGGCACTGGTAGTTTGTTCAGTCAGTTTTGTTCCATTTTGTTATCTGTTTGAGGCCTATAATAAATTTTATAATAAATTAATGTTTTCCGCTGGCACGGAACGCTTTGGAACGCTGATTAATAATTAACTTAATAAAGTTGAAGGATTTGGAGTTCTACATAGAAGAGGTTGCCAGCATTCACTCTTGTGCAACATTAAAGAAACCAGCATGTATCCACAAACATTTATTAAAAGATAACAAAAGTAAAAACAAACAATGTAGTCTAACTAAGTGTACTATGTACAGATGTATATGTGTATGTGTGTGAATGCAAGAAAGGATCAATGGGGGACTCAGTGACACATGTTGGGCACTGAAAATGAGAAGCCACACAAAGGAACTGGTGAAACAGGCGGAAGAATTTGAAACACCAGCCTGAGTCAGGCATGAACCGTGGTGTTGCTCACTCTGTAGATGTGTGTGTGTGTGTGTTTAAGGTGATTTTGTGTCTAATGTGGTGCCAGGTTAAAAGGAAAGTTAGTTTGCATGCAAGACATAATAGTTAGCTTAATGGATGTAACTCCAGCTCTATAAGTACATGCTTGAAGCAGAACTAACATCAACTTATCTGTGTGGCCAACCAGTTGTCTATAAACACAATAAACCATGAAAACACATCACAACAATGAAGCTCATGTACAAAATTTGAACAGCCTTATGCTTAGCTGTGTTACGCTATGCTATGCCATGCCCAGTTGAAGTTTAACGATACCAGTCCTTTGGGAAAGGGGTCCTCTGATGTTGCTTGGTGAGCTGGCACATCCATTCGATGAGCCAGGCTGAGAAGAATTGTGGTTCTGTCCAAAGCGGTCCTTGCTGTGCACTGTTCCAAACAGGCCGGAGGAATCCAGTCCTGGCAGAGTTAGCAGCTCTGTGCTAACTTGGTTTGTGGCTCCTGTTGCTTGAAGAATTAGCTAGCAGACTTTGTGTTGTAGGTGCTGGCGCTAAATAACTTTCAGGTCTAAGTTTAAGTTTAAGTTTCAGGGGTCTTAGGCAGGCCCTCGCGTCGCTGCCTTAAGAAAAGAGAGTCTACCTTGTGTAGAACACAATGGAGCAGAAGAGAGGTTAGAGAGGGAGCAGCTGGGCTGCCCTCTCAGCGGAGAGCTGAGTTGCAGAGCAGAGAGAGGAGAGCAGCGGCTCTGCTCCTCAGTCGAGCTGCAGAGCAGAGAGAGACCTGTGTCAGCTTGACCAATGACTCCTGGAAGTTGGGTCAGTGGGTGGGGTTTCTCACAGAGGTGTGAATGACCTGGAGCATCCTGGGAAACTGAGTCAAAATGACTCCTTTTGTTCTTCAAACAAAGAACCATGTGCCTCAGTCTTCATTTTGAGTATTTGAGGACTCACATTCATGGACAGATTCCCAACACAGGTTTTTGCATCTCTGACCACAGAAGACTTATAGAATCTCTTGGACACTTTCAGAATTCAGATCTGGGTGGCCAGTCATCCTAATTACCCACTTTCAGTGTGGAGTCCCCAGGAGGTGGCCTCTCTCTCCTTTTCCAGCAGAGGAGTGAAGGTCTTTGCCTGCCACCTGGCTGACAACACACCAGATTCCTACACCTATCCTGCAGGTGGTGTGTAGATGGCAGCAGCCCAATGTTATCTTTTGGGTTGAGCCCAACCGGGCCCCATTGGTGCAAGCCAACCACTCGGCATTCACCTGCAATCTCCCCCCCTTAGCCTGGCTCCAGCCAGGCACCTGGGGTCTGGTGCCCTATTCCAGGTGAGGATGCTCTTTCAAATATTTCTTGTTATATTGTTGCTTATGTGCAGGTGTTTTCTCTTTCTGGTCACTTTTCTTCTGTCTGTCTGGGTACAACGGTATGCAAGTTGACTGAATTCAGATTACGAGATATTCAGGATGATTTACCCCCATTCAAACCTGTCTGTCAACAGTTTTTATCAAAATGACTTTCTACCGAAGAAGCAGTCTGTGTGAAAACTGTTAACAGGGTGTTCTGTGGATTATTACAGCTAACTGGAACATTGTTTCTGGAAGAAACACACTGCAGTACTAGTACTACTGCAGCAATAGTTGGAATTTGATCATGTCCAGGAAGCTAAACAACCCAGCCAACTACCACTAATACTGCTTTAAAGCTTTTTCTTAATAAAGCAGTAACACTGTCATGGATGTGTCACTGTCCAAGTTCTTCAAGTTGATTGGCTAACACCAACTTGACAAGCAACCAGGACAGGGTTGAGGTCGCAGCTCAAGAAGTAAACGACAAAAGGTAGGAAAGCTTTTGGATGTATTAGAAAGTTAAACATGCCTTGAAAAAAAAAAAGATCAAAGAGAGAAGGGAAGGACATGTTTGTTTGTTTTTTGTGGAGAGGGTAGGCGAAAGAGGAACACGACGTGCTTTTCCGTGTGACCCACCAGTCTGAGCTGAGCTATGGAAACAGAATGAGTTTTCTTTTGCACTGGAATTGTTTGACTTTTCTTCCTCACCTGAATGCTGTCATCTGGTCTCTCTCCAAGCTCAGATGATTGCTTGGAGGCCCTCTTTTTTCTGGAGAATTAAAAAATAAATGAATAAATAATTCATACTGACAAACTGACTGCTAAAATGATTTAATTTTCAATTATTTAATGAAAGAGAAATTTCAGCTCCAAGACACCTAGCTCTTATTTCTGTGGTTTTGGCCATTATCCTTTTCGGTAATAATAAGTAATACATTATAGTGTAAGTCCAAGTTAAATGCTGACATCTTGGAATGCAGCAGCAAGTAGTCACACAGTCACAGATGTTTTAAACAAACCTCCAGGTTACCAAAACATATTTGGAAAGAAAATTAAGGCAAACTTTAAAATCATCACCCAATCTGTACATCCCTTACAGATTACAGACTGACTTGCTGTTTCAACTTTGACCTACTGTACCTACCATAGTTGTGTGTGCACACAATGAGAGATTTCACTGACATTTAGGGTGTGCTCACTTTCAGTTTAACCTCCAAAAAGTGGTTTAGAAAATCTCAAACTATTGGCTTGTTATACAATCTGTCTGATCTCATGTTTCTTTCCTCGTTGGACCAAAATGTTCAGAAAAAAGATCCAAGTTGTAATACACCATAATATGACTTAAATAAACAATGATTTAATGAAAACGAACTGCTTACCTAATCAGTATAAAGACAGAGAGGAGTATGACAGCCAGGACAACAGCAATGATTGTTCCAATAACTGTTGATTTCCATGCTCCTAGGTAGTGGTGACAAAATGACAAATTAATTAGGCTGTTACAGAATGTTTAGGCCCATCACAGGGTGGAAATATAACACCTTGATCTTACAATTACATATATTTTCTTTTGGGACAGTAAAAGAACCATGGCTCCTCTAAGACAAATGAAAATGTAATAACTATAATCCCCTATCCATATACTGTATGCATCTGCTTCTGACTTGAGGTCTTCACTGGTCAAACAAGTTGTCGTAGGTGATGTATGTCCTCCATAAGAAATCACCAACTACTTCTTCTAACCTGAAACTGTGACTATGGCCACATTAAACTGGCTAATGTTGGCTAAATGTGACAATGCCATTTATATTAGCATTTTCAGGCTAAATAGCTAAATCTCTTCCTCCTCCTCTTTTGGTTGGCAAACAACACTGTGTATGACATCATTTAGTAAGTACATAGCCCCGTTACTCTGATGAGTCTCAGCAGGTTAAACCTCTGTCCCACCATCACTCCTATGTTTCAACATAGTCGTAACTTTATTTCAACATAATACACTTCTCATCTACATATTTTCCCACTTCTGCTGTCAGAAAACTGAATTGGTAAAAAAACAGTGATTTGGTTCATAATTATGATCTGCTAACCAGCCAAACAGTAATAATTGTGCTGCTGAACTGTGTTGGGAATCTGTCCATGGATGTGAGGCCCCAGATACTCAAAACGGAGACTGAGCACGTGGTTCTTTGTTCGGAGAACAAAAGGAGCCATTTTGACTGTCTCCCAGGATGCTCCAGGTTTTCACACCTCTGTGAGAAACCCCGCCCATTGACCCAGCTTCCAGGAGTCATTGGCCAAGCTGGCACAGGACCCATGACCTCATCGGGTCATATATAAAGCTCAAAACCTTGCCCATTTCTCTCTCTCTGCTCTGCAACTTGAATGAGAAGTAGTACCACTGCTCTCCTCTTCCTCTGGAACTCTCCCTGGAGGGTGCGGCCCAGTTGCCCACCTCTCTTCTGCTCCATTGTGTTCAACACAAGGTAATAATAATATAATAATAATAAGCTTTATTTATATAGCACCTTTCAAAACACAGTTACAAAGTGCTTTACAGTAACACCAATGCATTTAAAACACAAGGAGAATGAAAGGAACTAAAAGCCAAAAACTAATGACATAATAAAACACAGAGTAAAACAATTAAAATGTCGTGAAATGTCGTTAAGAGAAAAATGAAATAAAATACCACAACGAATGAAAAAATACAAGAAAGGCAAAAATTCAAAATTAGAAACAGGAAATTAAAAACCAATAAAATCAACAGGCAGCTCGGTTAAAGTTGGGATATGCTTTCCGATAGAGATACGTTTTTAGAAGAGACTTAAAAGAAGACACTGACTCAGACTGCCTTATTTCTTCGGGCAGGTCGTTCCAGAGCCTCGGGGCCCTGATGGCAAATGCTCTGTCCCCTTTAGTTATCAGCCTGGACTCTGGAACAGACAAAAGACCCCTGCCCGAGGATCTCAAATTACGCAAGGGTACATAGGGGATTAAAGGGTCTGAAATATAATCTGGAGCCAGGCCATAAAAGTAATCAATAAGAACTTAAAATCAATCCTAAAATAAACAGGGAGCCAATATAAAGAGGCTAAAACAGGTGTGATGTGATCCCACCTCTTGGTTCTGGTTAAAAGCCTAGCAGCTGAGTTCTGTACAATCTGTAGTCGTTTCAAAGTATTTAGATTAAGACAAGAGAAGAGGCTGTTGCAGTAGTCAAGGCGTGAAGAGATAAAAGCATGTACAGTTTCTGCATCTCTAAAGGTTAAAATAGGTCTTATTTTTGCAATATTTCTGAGCTGATAAAAGCAAGATTGGACAAGCTTTATGATATGTTGCTCAAAACTTAAATTACTGTTGAACAGGACACCAAGATTTCTTGCAACAGGTTTGATATGTTGTGACAGATAACCAGTAGATGGCAGTATTTGGTTTGTGATATGCTGGGACCCAATGACAAGGATTTCGGTTTTATTAGGATTGAGCTGAAGAAAATTTAACGACATCCAGTTTTTTATATCAGACAGGCAGTCCTGTAGAGAACTCAGCATACTGAGGTCAGTGGGCTTAACAGGGAGGTACAGCTGTGTGTCATCTGCATAACAATGAAAGGAAATACCATGTCTACGGATGACCTCACCCAAGGGGAGCATATATAGGGAGAACAAAATGGGTCCAAGAATTGACCCTTGAGGCACACCATACTTGATATGGGAAAAAGATGACATGAAGTTGTTAATAGAGACACAGGACTTCCTATTCGACAAATATGATGAGAGCCAGTTTAATGCAGTACCAGATATGCCCACCCAATGCCTGAGTCTAACAGAATGCCATGATCAATTGTGTCAAAGGCAGCACTTAAGTCCAGCAGTACAAGAATTGAACACATGCCTGCGTCAGAATTCATTAAAAGGTCATTTGTGACTTTGAGGAGGGCTGTCTCGGTGCTGTGATGTTGACGAAATCCAGATTGAAACTTTTCAAAGATATTACTGTTTTCCACAGCAGCAAGAAGCTGCTTTGAAACAACTTTTTCGAGAATCTTAGAAATAAAAGGCAATTTAGAGATTGGATGATAGTTATCTAAGAGGGTAGGATCAAGCCCAGGTTTTTTAAGGACTGGTTGGATACAAGCAGTTTTAAAATAATCTGGGACACAACCAGTAGACAGAGAGCTATTTAAAATAGAAAGCAAATGGGGTTCAATACAATCCATTACTTCAAATAAAAACTTAGTTGGAATTATGTCAAGAGGGCTTGAAGATACTTTCATATGAGACACACTTTCTGAAGGTAGTGACGCGAGGGCCTGCCTAAGATCCCTGAAACTAAGCTGAACTTAAACTCTGCAAGTTTAGTTAACACCAGCAGCTACAAACAAATTCTGCTAACTTATAAGCAACAGGAGGTGACACAAAGCAAGTTAGCACAGAGCTGCTAACTCTGCCAGGACAACAATCCAGCCTGTTTGGAACAGTGCACAGCAAGGACTGCTTTGGACATCAGAACCACGATTTTTCACAGCCTGGCTCATCAAACAGGATCGCCAGCTGACAAAGCAACACACCAATGGACCCCTTTCCAAAAGACTGGTAACGTTGACTTCAACTGGGCATAGCATAGTGTAACACAGCTAAGCAAAAGGCTATTCAACTTTTGTATGTTGAGCTGCATTGTTGTGATGTGTTTTCATAGTTCATTGTGTTTATAGATGATTGGTTATCCACTCAAATAAGCTGATGTTAGTTCTGCTTCATGCATGTACTTTTAGAGCTGGAGTTACATCCATTAGGCTAACTATTATGTCTTGCATGCAAACTAACTATACTGTTTAAGCTGGCACCACATTAGACACACAATGACCTTAAACACACACACACATCTACAGAGTGAGTGACACCACGGCTCATGCCCAAGGCCGGTGTTTCAAATTCTCCCACCTGTTTGGCCGGTTCCTTTGTGTGGCTCCTCATTTTCAGTGCTCTACATGATCACCGAGTCCACCATTGTTCTTTGTCTCAACCACATGGTCCACCATCTTAGTTTTCCTCCCGGCGGCCATCTTTCACTCTGCCATCTTTGATTTCTTTGTTTAACTTAAACACATGGTCCCACCGCATGGCAGCCACCTTTGGGTCCGCCATTTTGTAGTTTTCCTCAGCAGCACACGGCTGAGTCCCCCATTGAGCCATTGTTTCCTTTTTTGCAGTCTACGTTGTTTGTTTTTACTTTGGTCATCTTTTAATAAATGTTTGTGGATACATGCTGGTCTCTTTAATGTTGCACAAGAGTGAATGCTACCAACCTCTTCTATGTAGAACTCCAAATCCTTCAACTTTACTAAGTATTGATAAGATCATTTTGGTTGTAGTTATTAAGTTAATTATCAGAGTTCTAAATTGATATTTTAGTATACTTTGAGACTGAATCAGTGAATCATTTTTCCCTCTATGAAAGGTGGTGCCCCGAGGTGGACTTAATGTCAATCAAGTCCAGTTATTTAATATAATTATTCATTATTTCTGATAATTATTAATTATTTCTGATAGCCGTACATATTCTGTACACCTTTAAATCATTGATCCCCAACAACTGTGATGCAACTTGCTCGCCACCCATTCTGACAAAATTAATACAGGCTAATGACAACACCTGTATTATGTGATTGGCTGTACTGACATTTAAAATGAGTGATCACAGAGAAAGCTTAGAGGTGACAGTAAGTTGGTTTCTTAACTTTACTGTGACACAGCACCACACTGTGTTCAGGCCCATATGTCATTATTTTCAAAAAGGTTTTCCTGAAACACGTGGCCGTTGTTTTCAGACTTCTCCTATTTGGAGACCATTTTCAAAATTAGTGTAGATGTGGTCTGAGCAGTTTCACAAGAAAGGTTTAATGGGGAGGTTCCCTTCCCTCTGCATATAGATAGTGTGTCATGATCTCTGCTGCAGTAATGTATGTGTGCAAGCGGATGGAAACTTACCTGACACAACAATCAGATGGAAGGTGGAGTTATGATGTCCTCTTCTGTTCTGGGCTTCACAGTAATAATTCCCACTGTGTTCAGGTCTGAAGTCAGTGATGGTGAAGATCTGTCCTGATGCTTTTGGTGAGTCTTCATTCTCCTTGTACCAGGTGTAATTAGCTGCTGGGTTAGCATCACTGCTACAGGTCAGATTCACTGAACTGCCCTCCACTATCTCGCCAGAGGGACTCACTGACACAGAGGGAAGCTTTGGAGCATCTGGAGGATGATATGTACAGAGAGACAATTCATTAATATTAGCACACATGTTGTGTGCCTGGACAAGTATAAACTTAAGTGTACAAACAACTCCCTCAGTGTTCCTCTATCTCCACCGTGGAAAGAACTGTGTAAATAAAAGCGACTCTTGCATACAGTGGGGTCCAAAAGTCTGAGACCACATTGAAAATCTCTAATATTTTCATGTAAACCTGGAAATAATCAGAAAGTTTGAGGATTCAGAAACAAGAACGAGAAGTTACAATATGTAAAATGAAGAAGAAATATTTAAGATTCTGCACTATTTCTAGGTCAGAAATCAAATTTAAGCAATCTAAGCAATTTTTTTTGATGAGGCCAGCTGCAGATGGGAAGAAACTGTTTTTATGGCATGAGGTTTTGGTCCTGATGGACCGCAGCCTCCTGCTGGAGGGAAGAGTCTCAAGCAGTTTGTGTCCGGGGTGGTAGGGGTTGGCCACAATCTTTCCTGCACACCTCAGGGTCCTGGAGAAGTACAGGTCCTGGAGAGATGGCAGATTACAGCCAATCACCTTCTCTGCAGAGCGAATGATATGCTGCAAGGCAAATTTATTTATATTGCACATTTCAGCAAGGTATTTCAACACGGCAATTCAAAGTGCTTCACACAAGACACAAAAAGTATTGAGACAAAGTGCAAAAGAAACACACCACAAAAAAAAGGACACTCAAATACAATTAAAATCAGTCTTTAGAATAGAAAATAAAAACAAGCTAAAATAGAATAAGACAGGTATAAAGTACAAGAATAAAACTTACAGTGCAGTGTCATATTATTTGATTTAATAAAAGGCAGCAGCAAACTGAAAAGTCTTCAGCCTTGATTTAAAAGAACTGAGAGTTGCAGTGGACCTGCAGTTTTAAATCTGCTGCAGTCTGCCCTTGTCCTTGGCAGTGGCAGCAGCGTACCAGATGGTGATGGAGGAGGTGGCGATGTAGAAGTGCACCATCATTTTCTTAGGCAGGTTGAATTTCTTCAGCTGCCGCAGGAAGTACATCCTCTGCTGAGCTTTTTTGGTGAGGGAGCTTGAGGTCCTGGGTGATCCCCAGGAAGCAGAAGGACTCTACAGTGTCAACTGGGGGGTCACACAGGGCGATGGGGGCGGGCGGGGCTGCATTCTTCCTGTAATCCACAATCATCTCCACTATCTTTAGGGCATTGACCTTTAAGTTGTTCTGTCTACACCAGGTCAGGAGATAGTCAATCTCCCACTTGTAGGTGGACTCATCCCCACCAGAGACGAGCCCAATGAGGGTGGTGTCATCCGCAAACTTCAGGAGCTTTACAGACTGATGACTGGAGGTGCAGCTGTTGTGATGATGACACTGGTGGATTTGGTCTACTCATCAGAGGATTGTTCAAGTAACTCAACTTGCAGCTGTTCACCTGTTATAAATATGGCTGTGCCTCAAGTTTCCAGCTGACCATTGCTTACTAAGTAGCATTGTGATAGTGGGAAACATGGCATCAGCACTAAGTGAAAGTATCAGAAGTCAAATAGTTATTCTAAGGAAAGAGGGGCTTTCTCACCGTCAAATCATGGCTAGACTAAGGGTTTCTGTGCATGGAACTCTAAAATGCTTTGCAGAAACTGGATCAGTTGTATCCAAAGCACAATCAGGCAGACCAAAAGTGACCACACCATCAGAAGATCAATATATCAAGCTTAGTTCCCTGAGAGATAGAAAAGCAACTTCATCATAGATACAAAATTTGCTAAATAAAGAACGCAAGACTCCAATCAGCAAAACTACTGTCAAAAGAAGTAGTTGTAGTGGTCTCAGAGGACGAGTAGCAATTTTTAAACCACTTCTCAGGAGGGGAAACAAAGCCAAACACTTAGGGTGGGCTAAGAAATACCAGCATTTCACGGTGGATGATTGGAAAAAAATCCTATTTACTGATGAATCCAAGTTTGAGATTTATAGCAGTAACAGAAGGGTGTATGTAACGAGACAGACAGGAGAAAGAATGATACAGCAGTGTATCAAACCGACAGTGAAACATGGTTGTGTGAATATTCAAATCTGGGGGTGTTTTGCCTACTGTTGGACACCTGCACCAAATTGACTACACCCTGACCAAGGAGAAGTACCTCTCCATTCTTCAGAGACATGCTATACCCTCTGGTTTGCATCTTTGTGGAGAAGGATTCATACTGCAGCAGGATAATGACATAACATACCTCAAAGCTTTGCAAGAACTATTTGAAGACCAAAGAAGACCAAGGAGTCTTGGCTGTCATGGACTTTCCTCCACAGTCACCTGACCTCAACCCCATTGAGCATTTATTGGGGTACTTGAAGACTGAGAAAGCCAAGCATTATGTGACATTAAGAGAAGCTCTTTGGAACATTGTCAAATCGGGTTTTGCACAAACTTGTGGAGTCCATGCCAGCTCGAGTGCATGCTGTCATTAAAGCAAAAGGGGGACATACCAAATACTAAGAGATTATGAAATTCATGTGCATTTTTCAAAGATTCAACTTTTCACTTAAATTGTTAAGCTGATATTATCATTTGTAATGAAAAAAAATAGTATTACATTCGAAACAAATGCAAAATAGAAGTATCTTGACTAGTGGTCTCAGACTTTTGGACTATGTACTGTCACATGACTAAGTTTGTTCTTGGTTTCCTAGAAACAACAGGTGGCTAAACTTTCCCAAAGGCACAAATAAACCCATAATATAATAATAATGCCTACTTGTAAATCCATTGTTGGCCTAAGAGAAGTGCTGATGTTTAATACTCACACTGGACATCTATAAAGACAGACTGGCCATGTTGATTCTCAGACTTGCAGTAGTAGATCCCTCTGTCTTCAGACCTGATGGAGGTGAAGTGATAACTTGGTCCTTGAAGCAGTGTTTGGTTCTCCTTGTACCAGGTGTAATTAGCTGCTGGGTTAGCATCACTGCTACAGGTCAGAGTCACTGAACTGCCCTCCACTATCTCACCAGAGGGACTCACTGACACAGAGGAGGTCTTTG